>PVLD010023300.1:0-27671 GCA_004027595.1 Dinomys branickii | reverse complement strand
TCTAGGAATGTGTCCATTTCTTCTGTATTTTCTATCCTATGGGAATACAGATTTTCAAAGTAGGTATTAATGATCTTTTGTATTTCTTTTGGATCTGTAGTGACTTCCTCTTTTTCATTCCTTATTGCATGAATTTGAGATCTTTCCCTTCTTTTTTTGATAAGGTTAGCTAGGGGTTTATCAATTTTATTTACTCTTTTGAAGAACCAACTCTTTGATTCACTAATTTTTTGTAGAGTTTTCTTCATCTCTATTGCATTAATTTCTGCCCTGAGTTTTACAATCTCCTCCCTTCTTTGGGCTCTTAGTTTGGCTTGTTGCTCTTTTTCTAAGAGTTTGAGGTGTATCATTAGGTTATTTATTTGCTCTCATTCTATTTTCTTTGTATATGATTTCATGGCTATAAATTTCCCTCTGAGGACTGCTTTCATTTCATCCCACAGATTCCGATAGGTTGTACTTGCGTTTTCATTTATTTGTAGGTAATTTTTAATTTCTTCTTTAACTTCTTGTGTGACCCATTGGTTATTCAGTAGGTTGTTGTCTAATTTCCATGTGTTTATGTGGTTTTTGGAGTTCTCTTTGTCATTAATTTCCAATTTTATTGCACTGTGGTCCGATAATATGTATGGGATAATTTGAATTCTTTTGCATTTAGGTAGATATGCTCTATGGGCTAGAATGTGGTCTATTTTGGAGAAAGACCCATGTGCCGCTGCGAAAAATGTGTATTCTGATGTTGTGGGGTGGAACACTCTGTATACATCTACTAAGTCCATTTGTCCACACTTTTTGTGCAGGTCTGTTATTTCTTTGCTGAGTTTCTGTCCGGTTGACCTGTCTCTTTGCATCAGAGGGGTGTTTTGGTCCCCCATTACAATAGTATTATTAGTTATTTGATATTTTACGTCTGTCAAGATTTGACTTGTAGGGTTAGGTGCTCCATGGTTTGGTGCATAAATGTTTAGGATTGTTACCTCTTCCTCTTGCAGCTTTCCCCTAACTAGTATGTAGTGGCCTTCTTTATCTCTTTTGATTGTTTTTGCTTTCAAGTTTACATTGTTTGCAAACATAATAACTACCCCTGCTTTTTTCTGGTGGCCTGTTGCATGGAGAATTGTCTTCCAACCTTTAACTTTCAACCTGTGGATTTCTTTTTGAGTAAAATGTGTTTCCTGTATACAGCATATCGTTAGATTGTGTTCCTTAATCCAGTCTTCCAATCTTTTCCTTTTGACTTTTGAGTTGAGGCCATTTACATTAATGGTTATCATGGTTATATGTTGGCTTATTCTAGTCATGTTATTTACTTGAAGTTTTTCTTCTTTTGCTGACTGTTTCATTATTTGTTCTGTTTAGGGAGTTATTACTATAGCTGTTCTTGGGATTGTGGTCTCTTTTTTCTCTGTCTAGAATATGTTTTAGTGCTTTTTCCAATGCTGGCTTGGCACTCATGAAGTTCTTTAGTTGTTCTTTGTCGTGGAAATATTTTATTTCTCCATTGAATTTGAGGGATAATTTTGCAGGATACATCAGTGTGGGTTGGAAGTTGTTTTGTTTCAGAATCTGTAGTATCTCGTTCCAAGCTCTTCTTGCTTTCATGGTTTCCGTTGAGAAATCTGCTGTGATTCTGATGGGCTTTCCTTTATAGGTGATCTGTTTCATTTCTCTGGCAGCTTTTAATATTGTGTTCTTTTGCTGGATATCTGGGATCTTGATTATTATATGCCTGTTTGTGTTTTTCTTTGGATTACGGATCATTGGGGTTCTATATGCCTCGCTTAACTGAACTTCAGTATCTTTTACCTTGTTTGGGAAATTTTCTGCTATTATTTCATCAAATATTCCTTTTATATCATTTGTGAGATCTCCTGCTGTTTCACACACTCCTATAATTCGAATATTGTTACGTTTTGCCTCATCTTGCGGCTGTTGGATTGACTTTTCTTGTGTCTTTGATGATATCATGAGATTCTTCCTTTCACGCTCATAAGCTGCCATGCTGTCTTCAAGTCCTGAAATTCTATCTTTGGTTTCATTTAAACGGTTTTTCATGCTTTCAGCGTTAGTTTTCAAATCCTGGCATTCTCCTTGGACCTGTTTCGTTATTGGTAATTCATTCCTAAATTGCTCTTGTAACGTTTCCATTTGTTTCCTATTTTCTTCTAGTCTTTTGTCTATATCTTCTGTATGTGCACAGAACATTTCTTCCATCATTGTTTTCAGCTCGTTTTTTGTCTGAGAGGTCATTGCGGTAAGTGGCTTATTTCTGCTTTAAGCTCTTTTATGGCCAGTTGGAGTTGTTTCATTTCGGATGCATTCGTTTCATAACTTGCGGGTATGTGGCTTCCTGGTTCCCCTGTATCCTCACATTCAAAACTTGTTCTGGGTGGGGTTGAGTTTTGGGACTGCGTTTTGTTCCTCTGTTTTCCCATTTTTGGGTATCAGATTCAGAGTGTGGAGCTATAAATTCCCCACGCAGTTCAGCAGGCAAAGGTCTGCTGCAGAGGCTGCTCCAATGATTCCTTCTCTTTGGGAGAATGTCCCATAAGCTGTCTTCTGAGATTTCCGCTTCTACTCCCTACCCCGAGCCCTGGCTGGGGCGTATAAACAGGTCGCTGCCCCAGGCGTCTTGCAGACAGGCCACTCAGGTGTTCCTCCCTGGGTGGAGCTCCTTCCCCTCTCACAAATCCCCTAGGGGCACCTAGCTAGCTCTTCCTACATGGGAGATCCCGCAGTCCTTAAAGCTGCTTTGATGTCACTGGCTGGGCAGAGCTTTTTCCCGACTCAGGAAAAACCGTTTAGAGCGCCCACTCAACTCACGCTGGCATCCTGCAGGCAGGAATGCCGTTCAGATGTATCTCCGTGGATCGAGCTTTTTCCCGACTCAGAAATCCCGCTGATCGCAGCTGCTCCAGTTCGCGCAGTGCCGGCTGCGGGGGCGGGGCTCTGAGCGGGATCCCTGAACGCTGCCCGGATTGGCGCAATCTGTCCCAGTAGCTCGTTCTCTGAGTTTCCTCTGCTCCGCTGCCTCCAACAAATCCTGGTTACAGCCGTCTCCGAGCCGATCGGGTTCAGGAGTTGGAGGCTTTCCTCCCGCAGCAATCGCTCTCTTGGCTGTACGTGATTTGATCTGAGCTGCGGCCGAAGCGCCTCACCGATCTCTCGGGCACCCAGCTCTCAGGATCCGCCCACTTCTCGCCGCCCGGCTTGTCCAGCTGGCCCTTTAATGCTCATGCCGCGGAGAGCAGCCCGATCAGTTGGAATTTTGCATCCACGGACCGGGCACCCACGCGCAAAAGATCGGTCTCTGGGAGAGATTCCCTCTGCCGCTCACCTGGTCGCCATCTTCCTGGAAGTCCCGAGAGTTTGCTTTTGGACTTGGCTTTTAAGAAATGATGGTGACTTTATGCCTTCATGAATACTCTTAAAAAGAGGTAAATATTTAAGGAAAAGCTTGTTGTTTTAAATATTGAAGATTGCATTTTGGTTTTCCATTGGTGTATTAAAATAAAATTTAAATTGTAGGGACCTTTACGGTAATAAATATCTTTTTATTTTTATAGGCAGGTGCTTGTGCCTCTGAGCTATATCCCCGGTCCTAACATTTGTCCCTCACAAACCCTCTCCAACCCACCCAGATCCACTAAAATTGTTTAGACCTTTAGTTGCTGTTCTACCTTTACATTTTTTTCCCTTAGAATAATTCAGTGATTTAGGACAGAAAAGCTTACTTTACCACACAAAATCTCATATAAGAGAAACCTTACAATAGTTAAGCTTGTATGTCTGACTTGTTTCACTTAAAATTATGGTCTCAAGGTGCAACCATTTTTCACAAATGACTTAAGTTGATCTTTCTTTATGACAGAGAATGTTCCATTGTGTATAAATGCCACATTTCTTTAGCCATTCAACTGTAGATGGAGAGGTAGGCTGCTAACAAGAGTTAGCTATTATAAATCACGCTGCTATAACCACGGGTAGGAATGGATCACTGTAATATGATGTAATTAACCCTTTCAGGAAGATAATTCTCTAATGTCAACTTCAAGTTCATTCATCTGGATAACAGATATGTTCTTCCTTCAAAATAAAGATAAAAATCATTTACAGATTGAATATCCCTCATCTGAAATCCTTAGGACCGTAAGTGTTTTGGATGTGAGACTGTTTTAGATTTTGAAATAATCACCTATATGTAATGAGATAACTTGGGAGAGAGGACCCAAATCTGAACACAAAATTTATGTATGTTTCACATATATCTTACACATATAACCTGAAGTTAAATTTATTTTTTAATAATTTTGGGCATGAGACAAGGTTTCATGGCATAGAGTTTTCCCTTTCTGGTATCCTATCAGTGCTCCAAAAGATTTTAGTTTTGGGGAATTTGAGACTGTGGATATTTGAAATAAGGATGCTCAACCTGTGTTTTGTTTTCCACTGTGTGAAGATAGGATTCTACCTGCTCACAGCCCACTGCATCACAGAAGTTGATAGCAGTGATGAGGGCTAGAAGATGCCCTAACTGAGCATCGCACCCAAGCAGACATCAGGTTGTAGCATGTTGGCTCCAGGGCTGTTGAATTGGTTGCTGTTGTGTCCAAATTTCCCCTATGAGCTGAAGTGTTGCTCATTGGCAGATATGGACTTCAGGGCTTTTCCCTTACAATGGATGTCCCTGAGACCCAGGAGGATTCTCCATCTGTCTCTTTTACAGAACTTGTGTTGGAGACAGGCAAACACAGACCCTCAGGACTCTCAGAATCAGGTTTTGAATGCTCTCTGTTTAATAAAACATGACTTTCCAGCTAATTAGTGCCTACCAGTCATTTTTAAGGGAAGTGTAATCTTTGGGCTTCTGCTTCATTGAACCTAAGTCACAATAAAGAAATTACTCTGAAAGTGTCATATCTTGTTTTGAAACAGTCTCAAGAATTTTCCCAGGCTGTTCTGGAACATGCAATCCTTCTGCTTCAGCCTACCAGTTATGGGCATGTACCACAATGCCTAAATGCTCAAGAAGCCTTTTTAAAAATTAAGAAAATTGTTTTAATTAATAGCAGATGGAGTTTCAACTGTTTTGCAGCTCTGAGTTTGTAAATTTGGAGTGGGTCTAGAAGTCTGTTACTCCCAGGGTGGCTCAAGAGGGAAACAATAATGCAGAAAAGGTCTCCAAAAATGAGTTTTTCTGGTTTTCTTCAGAGTTTTTCCTGTAAGTACTTTGGTCTCTTTCTAGGCCTTAGTCATCAGTCTGCCAGTGCTCAAAGGCATATGGTCCCTCAGTGTAAAATGGAACTTTCTCTCTCAAAAATGCATTTATAATACTGCAAGATGCATTGTCATCACTGACTTTATGAAACAGCATAATTGAAAAGACTGTGCCTTAAGAATTTTTCCCTACCTCCCACAGAATCCTAAGTTTATATACCTCTATAACCCAACTCAGATCTTTGCTTTTACACACTTTTGCAACTTGAAAATATTTAGTTTAATTTTTTCTTCAATGAACTCCATTTTGGCCTGTTTTAGTTCAGTTTTAAGACATATGTAATGGGCACAGCTAATTTAACCAGGCAAATGAAGTGCTTTTCTTAGAACTGGACATACACTGTAATGCATGCTGTGAAACTGAGGATATTTCCGTCTCCATCCAACACATAAATGATCAGCCAAGCAAAAGGATCCCGTTCAGCTACTTTTAAGAACCCACACTCCTTTGATTCCATACGTTGAGAGCACAGATGGGGTGACATGATTGCCTGGGTGATACATAAAGCATTTCCAAAAAAATCAGGTTAAACTGTGGCTTTTCTATCTTGCAAGTCTTTATCATGTTGTTTTACTGTTGTTGCACAGTCTTGGAAGTTCCAAAACAGGAATGTTTGTTTTATACTCAGTAATAAATTTCAGAGCTCCCATGGGTGGGACAATCAGACTGACTTAATCGGTCCCAAATTTTGAGTTTTTTCTCTGAACTCAGAGCCACAAAACCATGCTGGTGACTAAAACGTGCTATGTTGTTGTAAACACAAATGTAAGTCATTGTGTGCAAGGAAGTGGGAGGTAGAGGGTTATGTCCAGAGGTTTGGATGTAATTTTAAACTTTCAGTATCCCGGAACCAGAGGACAGTTTGTCCTTTAAATCAACTAGGTTCTTGTTTTAGCCTCTGTCCAGAGGGAAAACCACTTCTTTGGGTATTGATTTTTGTCGATCTAATTTCTGTTTGTTTGATCCTGAGCCTAGTTGCTTCCCCCATGGTCTCTTTTGAGATTCCATCATGCAGGGCACAGAACGAGAAGCTTAACCCACAGCCTTAGAAAGAAGAGTCAATGATACCAAGTCCTTAGATTTCCAATGGGATGTGGAGGACACAAAGAATGCAGGAGGCTTCATCATTATCTCTTAGAAATATACTTTTCCGTACAAACCCGTTTCTTTAATCTCTCTGTGCATCCACTTTTCCATTCATTCTTTATGCTGTATTTATTTAATTCAGTTGCCTATCCATTTGTTCAAGACATTTACATAACATACATCAGTGTCAAAGCAGAATTTCTCAAATGAAACAGGACAAATCCATGGTCTCAGATTTTGGGCAGGGCGGGCCTTATCTCGCCTTCCTGCCCCAAGGCTTTCCAGGTGAGCAGCACTTCTGCTTTGTGTTTCAGTTACTCAGTTCCTTTTTCAAATAGGAAAATAGTCCATGTTTATTACAGAAATCGGGAAATCCAAAAAAGGTAGAAATTTTTCTGAAAGAGCTGTTCTTCTCTTTTGTTTTAAAAATATAGTCAAAGAACATTTCATTCATACAGGCCACTTTATATTTCATTTTTCACATAAGGTCATGACATAGGCATCATTAAGATAGTACAGATACTGTGTTTCACTGTACAGGTAGAACGTTCCTCACTTATGTAATCTCCTTTGTATAAATTTGTCTTTTTCTCTGCTATTATAAACAATGCTATTATGCACCTCTTTGTGGATAGAAGTTTTATGTACTTCAGAATTTTTGTTTTTGAAGAGAGAATTCTGCAAGGCATAATTACTGAGTCTAATGTGTGCTCACTCACAAGTCCATTTATACATACTGTCAAATTATTTTCCAAAAGGATTTTGTCAAAATTCACCTCTAGCCACATACCAGAATGTCTTGTTTAGTTGTGCACATCCTTAAGAGGAAGGATGCACAGTTAAGAATGCAGGCTTAGGACAAACACATTGCCACAGTGCAAGTACTGGCCCTACCTCTTACTCTGTGATTTAGATGCCTCACTTAATCCATCAGGGTTTCCAGTCTCCATTTGCAGGTCCTCCATTTGGAGAATGGAGGTAAAAATAGTACTTCCTGATAGTGGGAATGAATGGTATTAATATGCATAAAAGGGCTGGGGATATAGCTCAGTGGAATAAGCGCTTGCCTAGCAAGTGCAGTGTCCTGAGTTCGATCCCCAGTACCGCAAAAAAAAAAAAAAAAGCATAAAAGATTAGAATATGCTTGGTACATATTACAGTAAATATACTCTTTTCATTTCTTTGTTTTAATTAAGCTTATTGGTACAGTTTAGATATACATAATGTTAATATTCATCATAGGGAATTTGTACCTGTACATAATATATCTTGATTTCTCTTTTATTTTCTGTTCTCATCTCCTCCCATCAGTCCTTCTTGTCCTCTTTATTTACAAAAGCTTTGCTTGCATTTTATCTTTCTTTTCTCATTTTTTTCTTTTCCCTTGTGTTCTTTCCTCCTACCCATTTAAACAATTTCTTCCTACTTCACAATATTTATTATGCATTTTGGTCCTTATTTTTACTTTCAGTTTCTCACATCAGAGAAACAATGCAATATTTGTACATGTAGATTCAATTTATTTCACTTACAATTTGGTTACAAGGTGGATCCATTTACATAGAAATGTCTCAAGTTTATCCTTCTTTATGGCTCAGTACTACTCCATTATATTAAAAAAATTCTCTGTTTATCAGTTGATGGGCATTTGTGCTGTTTCTAAGGTTTAGCTATTGCAAACTGTCATGATATAATCATGGGTGTGCATACATCGCTGAAGAATGATGTTTTTAATTCTTTTGGGAGATATCAAGAGGGAGAATACTTGGCCCAAACGGAATCTCTAGTTTTAGTTTTATAAGGAATCTCCACACTGATTCCGGAGTGGCTGCACCAGTCTACACTCCCACCAACAGTGGAAAAATGTTCCTTTTTCTCCACAGCCCTGCCAGCATTTGTTATTGGTTGATTTTTTGACAATACCCATTCTTTCTGGAGTGAGATGAAATCTCAGCCTTGTTTTAATTTGCATCTCTTGAATGACCAGTGATGTTGGACATTTTTATTTTCATATATTTATTTTCTGTTTCTACTTCATCTGAGAAGTGTTTATGCACTTCTGATGCTCATTTTTGGATTGGGTCTTTAAACGTTGGGCCTCTGATTTTTTTTTTTTTTTTTTTTTTTTTTAGTTCTTGATATATTCTAGATATTAGTCCTTAGTCTCAGGAAAAATTGGTAAAAGTTTTTTTGCACTCTGTGGGTTGTATATTTACTCTGCTGGTGGTTTCACTTGCTGTGAAAAGTTTTTTAATAAGATAAGATCCCAGCTGTTGATTCTTTATAATATTTCCTTGGAGATCTGGGTTTTGTTCATTAAGTCTTTGTATGTCTTCAAGAGTTTATACCTATTCTATCTTCCTGCAGGTTTAGTGTTTCTGTCATACTATTTGGATCTTTGGGTTCTTTTGGGTTTGGCATGTGGAGAGCCAGTTTCCAGCACCACTTATTAAAGAGGCTGTCTGTCTTCCAGTGAGGGTGTTTGGCCCTTTCTTGCCAGCATCATGCTCTTTTTATCACAGTAGCTATGTAATATAACTTCAAGTCAGGGATTGTGACCCACCTGACTTGCCTTTGTTACCCAGAATTATTTTTGCTATTCTAGATCTCTTGTGGTTCCAAATACATTTTAGGATTGTTTTCTCTAATTCTGTGAGGTATACTGTTGGTATTTTGATTGAGATTGCAGTAAATGTGTCTAACAGTTTGGAGAATATGGCACTTTTCACTATGGTGGTTCTTCCTACCCAAGAACAAGGGATATCTTTCCATTTTCTGATGTCCTCTTTGAATTTTCTCTGAGTACAATAGTATTGAATGTGAGGATCTTTCACTTCCTTTATTAGATGGATTTCTAGGTATTTCTTTTGCTTGACACTATTGTGGAAGGTGTTGTTTTCCTAATTTTTCTTTAAGTGAGTTTGTTGTTTGGATACAAGGATGCTGCTGATTTTTTAGTGTTGATTTTGTATCCAGCTACACTGCTGAATTTGGTTATTAAGTGTAGAAGTCTTTTGGTAAAGTTCTTAAGGTCTGCTATATAGAGTATCATGTCATCCATAAATAATGATAATTTAACTTCTTTCTTCCCTGTCTTTATTCCTTTTATTTCTTTCTCTTGTCTAATTGCTCTGGCTAATGTTTCCAGAATTATATTGAATAAGAATGGTGATAGGGGACATCTTTGTCATGTTCCTGATTTTAGAATAAAAGCTTTCAGTTTCTGACCATTTAGTAAGGTGTTGGCTGTTGGTTTGTCATAGATAGCTTTTAGCAGATGGAGATAAAGATCTTCTATTCCAATTTTCTCTAGCATTTTTATCATGTATGGGTGTTGGACTTTGTCAAATATATTTTCTGTATCTACTGAGATGATCATGTGATTTTAGTCCTTGGCTTTGTTGATGGAATTAGAAATGAAAAGGGTGAAATCACAAGAGATCCTGCCCAAATCCAGAAGATCATTAATACCTGCTTTGAGAAACTTCATTCTAATAAGAGAGAAAACAAAGAAGAAATGGACAAATTCCTAGATATATATGAATTATTAAAGCTGAATGAAGATATAAAAATTCAAAATAAACTAATATCAGTTAATGAAGTTGAACATATAGTTAAGAACCTACCAACAAAGAAAAGCCCGGGTTCTGATAGATTCACTGCTGAATTCCACAAAAAATTTAGAGAAGATCTAATGCCACTATTCCTCAAACTCTTTAATGAAATAAAAGAGAAGAAATACTTCAAACTCATACCTGGAAGCAAGTATTACCCTGATACCAAAACCAGAGAGGGATTCAACCGAAAAACAGAACTACAGGCTGATCTCCCTAAAGAATATAGATGCAAAATACCCAGTAAGATACTGGCAAACAGAATGCAGCAAGTCATCAAGAAGATTGTACACCATGACCAAGTAGGATTCACCTCAGGCATGCAGAGATGGCTCATCATACTCAAATCTGCAAACGTAATACATCATTTCTTTTTTTATTAGTGCCTATTTTTCATACATAATGATCACATTCATTGTAAGGAATTTGTACCTGTACATAATATATCTTAATTCTTCTTTGTCCCACTCTCCTCCTTTTCTGTTAATCCTTCTTTACCTCCCCATTTGCAAAAGGTTTGTCTCCACTTTTTTCTGCCATTATCTCTTGTCTAAAAATCTTTTCTCCCCTCCTCCTCCCTTCTTCCCCCTTTCCCTCCCCATTTGAATTTGTTCTTTCTACTTCCCAATATCTATTTTCCATTTTGATATTTACTGTTTGGGTTTCTCACTAAAGAGAAACAATGTTATATTTAAATTTACGTGTCTGATTTATTTCACTTAAAAATTATGGTCTCAACGTACAGCCATTTACCTAAAAGTGTCTGAAATTTATTGTCCCTTATGGTAGAGTATTGCTTACTAGTATGTAAAAACCACGTTTTCCTCATCCATTCATTTGTTGATGGTCATATGTGCTGTTTCCAAGGCTTAGCAATTCTAAGTTGTGCCACTGTAAGCATGGGTGTACATGTATCACTGTTATGACGTGTTTAACTCTTTCAGGAAGGTTGGTAGATATACTTTAGTATTAGTTATTGTTTTTCTGTCTATTGTCACCGATAAGACTGATGGGAAAGGTAACCAAGAGAAATCAAACAGTGCCCTGTATAAAAGCATGGTGCGTTGAATAATGTCCCCTAAAATTTTATGTCCATCAGGATCCTCAAAATATGACCTTATTATTGGAAATGGAGTCTTTTTGCAGAGATAATCAAGTTCAGTTGAGGCCATGGATTAAAGTGAATGGATCCAAATCCAATGATTGATGTCTCTACAAGAAGCAGAGAAAACACAGAGACACAGAGGGAAGGTGACAAGAGGTAGGAAAGGATTCTTTCTTAGAACCTCCAGAGGGAGAGTGGGCTGCTGATGCATTGATTCTGGATTTGTAGCCTCCGGAACTAGGAGAGAGTGGATTTGTGCTGTCTGAAGGCATCAGGCTTGTGGCAGCCCTACAGCACTAATACACAGGGTGGGTTCAAATGTCCCATTGGACAAAAGGAAGTGTACTCATTAACTTACATGGAATTGGCATGTCATCGTCAAGCAGGCTGACATTATTTAATGCCACTAAGAAATCCTACTAGGGACCCGAAATGGAACTGCAGACCAAAGTCTCAGGATAACCTTCCTGGATGACATCACAGCTCACAGAGGCACCCAGGCCATTTGATGTTGTATACATCCCCCTGCCCCCATTTGGCCTCTATGAGTTTGTTCTAATTGTCCATTGATAACCTGGGCTCATTTCCACATCTGCTCTGAGCTTGACTATAAGGATGATTGAGTCAAGATGCAAATGGCCTAAAGTTGTTCTCACAGCCTTGTTATTGCAGATACAATAACCACCGGGCTGTGCTTGCTGCTACTGGGGGTGGTAATAGACTCTAATTTGCCCGTGGGTTTGTGCTCCTTTATTCTCAGACAGGGATACATTTTTATACTAGAGAGAAATTCATAAATGTTATTCTTTGTAGTCGTGGGGAAGGCTCAGATTTAATTGTGCGTTGAAAGACAATTCTACCTAGAAGCCACTGAGGGAGGCTATGGGCAGGGTTAAGACAGAGCTCACCAATTCAGCTGGTTATTTTGCAGAAGAGTCCATGAGACAGAGTAGTGATGTGACTTGTCTAAGGTCACACAGCAGATTAGCTAGCTCTTTGCGATCTCTAGTGCTGGCTTCCTGGCTCCCTGTTCTGAATGTTCAAGAACTTTGGACTTTAGTCACCCTGACTTCTGCTTATTTATAATAATGGTCAGAATTATTTTCTATTGAAAAGGCAAGGTTGTCCCTTGGTATCCATGGAATTTAATTCTAGGACACCCCCTGCCCCTGCTGTCAAAAGGCCCTGTCTTAGTTGCTTTTCTTTCACTGTTGGGACAAAATGCCTGACACCCAAAATTAAAGAAGGAAAGGTTTATTTAGCTCACAGTTTGTGGAGGTTTCAGTCCGTACTGGGCTGGCTCCAAGGTAGAGAGGCACATGGCTGAGGGCAGCAGTTCATGACGGAGGAAAACAGCAGAAGCAACAAGGGAGGAGCAGGAGAGAGCAGCCTCTTTCCCACCCACATATTATATGTGGGCTATTCGTGCTGGGATGGACAATGCATTCATACCCACAGTCCCAGCACTGGACCATGAGTCACCCAAAAACTCTAGCAGCCCACCCCATGGTTGCATGAGGTTTTGGGGGCACATGCAGATACAAACCATAATAGGTCCAGATGCTCAAGTTCTTTTGTATTTATTTATTTATTTATTTATTTATTTATACATAAAATGGTGTAGTATTTGCTTAGAATCAACATACATCTCCCTATACACTTTATATCATTTCCACATGTCTTCTGGTACCTAACACAGTGTAAACGGCTGTTGTATTGTGTCATTCAGAGAATATTGAAAAGAAAAAGGTCAGTGCATGTTTAATAGAGAGGGAATTATTTTCCAAATATTTTTGAGCACAATTGTTTGAATTTGCAGATGTGGGACCTGTAGACAAGGATGCTGATTGTACATTTGTTGTTTCTATTTTATAATAATGGCAGAAAGCTTATTGATGAGAATTTGGAAAATACAGAAAAATTTAAGGAAAGAGAAAGTTATTTTACAAATATGTACATATTTTTCATTTCTTATTTTGGACAGTGTTGAGCTTGTAGAAGGTATACAGTTTCACATTCTGTGTCTAATCAATTATTGTGCCTCAGTTACTTTCTAATGTCATTAGACATCAGGTTGTATCTTCAAAAATGTTATTACCTATGGGAGTCGGTGGTCTCTCAGTGGTACCCGGGAGAAAATGGCAAGAGGATTTAGAAAGTAAAGACAAGAGACAGCCAGGGTCAGGTGGAGTTACCTCTTGCCTGATGAGCAAGAAGACTGCCAAAAACAGTAGAGCCATTTATTTATAGCCTCCAGAGAGGTTGGTTAATTTCTGCCTTGCTGCCCAGCAACCAGTTAACAATGTTACAATGGCTTGTTTACTCCAAGGAGCTCCTGTGTTCTCAGGCTGGCTTCATCCTGCATGTGTAACTATTTTCCAGGTTTAGCGGCTCCCAACAATTACCTCTGATTACTTTTATATAGTAAATTGGGGTCAAAGAGTATAAATATTTTAAAGAACATAATATATATATATATATTATATTTTATGATTTATTATCACAGTAAAAATTGAAGGTTGGACTTATAATCAGAAAAATTAGATTTTAATGTCGAATTTTCCACTTACTAGGTATACGGCAGTAGGCAAGTTCTTTTTTTCTTGACCTAATGTGAAAAATAAGAACAATAATGACTTCATCAGATAGTGATGAGAATTAAATAAAAAATATATTCAAATTGATTGAACTATAATTAGGTACTAAATCTAAAATGGCACAGAGAAAAGGAGGAGAAAGATATAAACAGCAAGATATAAAAGTTTAATGCTGGCACCAGAACAGCTGTGCTGGCTGTCTGAAGACAAAGGACAGGGTTGGAGCTTAAATGTGCTCTGAGGGGGGTGGGGTGGGGCACAGGGTAGCGGACGTAGGCTGCTCAGCATAACATGCTGAAGGGGGATTGGATTATTTTTGGCATGCACAGGCTTTGGCAAAGGTAGCTGGGAAGAAGAAACTGCAGGGGTTTCTGCAGTTTTTCAAAGACAAAAACCAAAATCTTGTTATGAGAGAGAAGGGAAGAAGGACCTAGGCACCATTGTAACTCAGCACTGGACCATCACCACGGACTGAGCAGGTCTTGGGTGGGGAACCTATCACAAATGTCTAGTTTAAGACTATGCTTAGGAGATACAGTATTCCTCTCTTACTATGATTTTCCTCTCTATAGTTTCAGCTATCTGTAATGAGCTATGGTCTGAAAATACTAAATGGAAAATTTCAGAAATAATCAACTTATAAGTTTTAAATTGTACAGCTCTCTGAGTAGCATGATAAAGTTTTATACTATCTAACTCCATCCTGCCCAGGAAAGAAATCATTGTCTTGTCCAGTGTATCCATACTGTGTATCCCGCTGTTATGGTTGATACATTGTGTCAAGTTGGGGAGTCTAGAGGTTTATCTGAGTGACTCAGGAGGAAGCTAAGGTCCTTACTCTGTATATATCCTGAGCCTGTGGAAGAGGAGGGCATGGAGATTGTGTGAGATGTTTATGCCCGGTGGGTGGGGGTATCCTGCTTACAGTGTAAGGGAAGAGAAGAGGCTGCTTGCAGCCATTCCTCCCTTTTGCTGGTTGTTTGCTGCAATGAACAGTTTGCCCTCTGCTGTGTGCCACTCTGCCTCTGAGCCAGCCAAGTGTGGACTGAAACCTCCACAACCTGTAAGCTAAATAAACCTTTCCTTCCTTCATTTTGGGTGTTGGGTATTTTGTCTCAGCAACAAAAAAGACACCCACCTACTCATTAGTCCCATAATAGCCATCTTGGTTATGAGATTGTGGTACTGCAGTATATGTGTTTAAGAAACCCTTAACTTACTTAACAGTAGCTGGTATACATAAGTGTATTAATGCCTTGGGAACACTAGGGCTTAACACAAAGCATGAGAGATTAACTCTGGCACCATGGCCCAAAAGTGTAAGGTATATGATAAAGCCAGGTGTAGTATACAGAGTGAAGAGCCTAGGTATTTTCAAAGACAAAAACCAAAATCATGTTATGAGAGAGAACACATTCACATAGTGTTTGTGTATAGTACATCATTATAATTGTTCTATTTTATTATTTCTGTTCATCTTTCTCTATACTTAATTTATAAATCAAATTTTATTGTAGGTATATATGTCTAAGAAAAAACATAGTATATAGAGAATTCTATACCACCCACCTTTTTTCAGTATCCACTGGGAGTTCTAGAGGAAATTCCTGCTGATAAAGTATGACTGTTGGACTCAACACAGTAATATTTATTATTTTTCTTTGTTTGTTTGTAACTTTTGACACCAGTGAGTAGTCAATAACCAGACTCTTCTAGGAAAATACCAGGAATTTTATTTTCCGATAAGAGGTTACTGACATGGGAAGGAGACAATAAGATCCTCTGTGTTCCAGCAGTAGGTAAATCAAATGTGATATCCAGGAACAACTGTTCTTGGTTTCTATGATAAAAATCCTGGGTCAGGACAGCTCCAAGCCAGGGTCACATCTATCATTCTGATGATGCCATATTCTCTTCCTACAGAGAAAGAGCCCACGCTGCTGTCAGAAAGTAGGATTTCCTAATGCAACAGCCAGCTGCAGAGAAGTATGATGTGGCTATGAGCGCCTGTGGGCAGAAGAGATGACTGTATATAGCGTCTTGGGAATAAAGCTCTGACTCTCCTTAAAATCTCAGCTTTCCAAAGCCTACACCAGAGGTTGGGCTGAGGAAAGTTAGAGGAAGTGAGCTGAAACCAAACAAACGTGGGCCTCAGGGCAGCTGATTCAAACTCTGACACCTCCTACCACAGCTACATAACTTTGAGGAAATCTTTTGGTCTTGACCTCCCTGGGTCTGATTTCTACTATGTTAAAGGTTGTCAACAGAGCCAACTTAGCAACACTTTTTATCAGGCTAAAAGAAAATGAATATAAAATAGAGGTGGTCAGTAAATACCAATGGTTATTATAACATCACACAGAGACATTTTGGCACGATCAATGCTTGTTTCCCCACAAGGGGTGTGGCTCTCTGGTCGGCTTCCAAGGCAAAGGTCTAATCATTGCCATCAGCTCTATAGAGAGAAAAATGGTGTGGGCGGGCTTTAACAGACTCAGACTCTTTCAAATCTCCAGCTCCAGGACAGCTGACCTTGGGTATCTTGTTGATTACAGGTCCATCTGCGAGGGATTGAAATGTCAGGAAGCAACTGTGCTTTAGTTCCAGGGTGCTGCCCACCCACTAGATGAATATGGTACATCCTTTCTCTTAAATGTTTGCTTTCTGCAGCCATCATCAGGTATGAATGGGATTATGGGCCAGACAGGGGTAAGGGCAATTAATGTTTGTATAGCCAAATTTCCTTAACGATGTGGTTTTGAGTTGTTAATAATGGATCCTGCATACATTTAGATTTTTCATTCTCTTACACAATATTAAGAGATGGTAACAAAAGATGACTCACCAGTGTTATTGCTGACTCAGGAGAATGCAAGGAGTGAGGCAGTGATACTTCCAAAGAGCTTCTCTGATGACTGTGTTGCTCAAAGAGATCTGAGTTCGTGGACCCACTATACTTGAGAGTCATTCAGCAAATGTTTACTGAGAGCTTGGCATATGGTTAAGTATTACCAGTGGCTACAAACCTCCTCCTTGGGATTTGGAATAAAGAGAAAGGAATAGGAGGCAATGAAAAGTGATGAGGAATTAGAAGTGAAGGAGTTGGCCTCCAACAGATGAGAGAGAAGCCTAAGGAGGGAGACTGCCTAGGGAATTAGAAGTGATACATCCTAAGGTAGGAAATAGAGAAAGAAGAGCATGTTTGCAGGGAGGGCAAGGTCAAGAATCATATGCTCTGGAAAGGACTGGTGGTTCTGGAAAGGACTGGTGACTCTTTCCCCTCTAGGTCAGGGCAAAGAGACAGATAGAGTCTACAACATTGCACATTTTATCCAAAGTTATAAAGCAGGAGACTAGTGGTCAGTAATGTTATGTTCTTCAGTAGTACCAGACTTCAGTATGGGAAAGAAAGTCTATCCGTGGCTCATCCATCAGAAGGATAAACCAGAACAGGAATCAAGGTTTGGAGCTTGTATCAGCTAGCTATTACCAAATAACAACTACCTCAAAATTCTACACCAGCAATTTCTCAATTTTTTTAAATCCATGGATCAGCTGGGCAGTTCCCCTAATCAGGATGGGATTTGGCTTTTCATGGCTGGACTTGTTTCTGCATCTGTGTTATCAGGCAACAGGCTTGGGAGCTAGCTTATCTGAGGTGGCTTTGGCTAAGATGACTAGCTATAAGCCTTACTATCTCTATGCTCCAGGAATTTGTTCTCATAGCAGATGCAGAAGTGTGAAAAACCTTGTGAGGCTTAGCTTAGACTAGACACACTGCCATTTCTGCTTTAAAAATGCCCATAATGGTAAGCCCAGATTCAGGGGTGTGATGTCAATCTCGTTTCTTGATTGGAGAAATTTAAACGCCACTTTGTAAAGAGCAGAGTTAGAGAAATAGGACCATCTTTGGAGACAATCAAGCCCATGTAAAGTTCTGAAAACCAAGGACAGTGGGAGGACAAAAATAATAGTGATACTCAATGTCGCCCTATACCAGGTCCAGTGCAGTGTGTGGTGATAGGCTAAAGGACCCTTTAAAGAGACTGGGATCAAGTGGACATGTGGTTGGAAGTGGCATGTTTATGTGATCTTAGTGGGAAGACCTATCTACTTTTCTTCTCCAGATATCTGCGGTGTAGGGACTCACTGATGTAGTTAAAAATGGGACTCATTCCAAACAAAGCAATGCTTCAGTGTTGTGAATTTGTGAATGAGTTTTGAATCTTTTTGGAGTTATTGGTGTCAAAACAGAAAGAGAGAGAGAGAGGTTGGCAGTTGGCAGCAAAGATTGGAGAGAAAGCCTTACCTCTCTCACTGTTTTGTAAAGAATTCCACACTTCTCATGTGGAACCAATAGAAATATCACATGCTATTTAGTATCTGCACACTGAACAGCTAAATGTGAGTCAGCAATGTTGTGTACCTTTTAGAAAATCTGAGGGGTGTCCAAGGAAGGACTAATAGGAGTGAAGCATTTAAGAAAGACTCTCATTATTTCCAGATTAGCCAGAACATAGCAGAGTGTCCTACTGGCCTCTGGTTGCTGAGCAATATCATCACAGAGATTGTCGAGACTCTAAGAGTTGAAGGAGGTAATCAAATTTTGAGGGAAAGCTCATAAGGAAAGAGGCAGGGGTGTGAAGAACTAAACTGAAATAAGATAGAATGGAAGAGAGTCTAATATTATGATTTGGGTTTAAAAAATAGCATTCATGATGATAAAATGGGCTCCACATCCACTAAGGAAAATAAGAGAAGAGGAAAAAGATGCAACACAGAATATTAATGTTCGATTTAAAGTAAGAACTCACTGAATGATTTAAGTATCACTGGGTTAGCTCTCTAGAAGGAAATGAGCTAGAATCAATATAGTATGTCAGCCCTGCTGCGTATGGTAGACATGTTATCTGTGACCTATGTGTAAGCGACTATGAAATTTCTTTCTAAGGTGGTCTTTCAATTGAGATAACTGCTCTAGGGAGAGAGATCTAGAGCAGATTTAGCCAGTTGCATGAGATCTTTTCAAGATCCCCAAGAATCAATAAGTGCATGTTTGTGGGACCCTGAAGTTTCAGAATTGCAATGCTTTATGCTTTTGCTCATCATTCTTAGTTTTAATAATGAGGGATTACTCTCGGTTTTGAAATCCAACAGGCATATTAATTCAATAGTAACATTCATTTGAGTTTTGTAAAGCTCTTCATTCTGCGGTAGGGGCAGGGGAAGAGGGGAATTAATTGTGAACTTGAAATTTGCACGTGGGTTTCTCTGTTCCCCTCTGTAATGCACTATTGGTCCCAAAGCCAGAACATTTTTCTGTGATTTTTTTTCCTGCTCACACATGACAGTCAGTGTGACATTACACAGCTGCATCAGGTCTGGTGTCATCTGGAGCCCTAGACTTGAGATAGTTCTGACTAAGATGTCTTAAGTTGAAAGCTCTCAGAGCAAAATCTAAAGCAAACAGGAGAGATGTCTCCATTTCCTCACTTATCAAGCAAACTGGAGCCTGTGCTGGCTAGAATTAGAGGGAAAAATCATGCAGGCCAACAAGAAAACTAGAAAAGGGGGAATGCACTTGAGCTGAGATGTGTCAAGTGTGAGATCACAGCCGCAGGACAGGCCCTAGGAGGCTGGGATAAATCAGATCAACAGAGGCAAAGGAAATCAAATGCCATCTATTAACTTCTCAGCTATGTGAGCAAAGAAGTTTTAATATTAAGGGAGCTATGAACAAACAGCTTGATCTGCTAAAGTGGAAAGGCAAAGCCCTGGTGACCATGGGCCAAGCCTACATGACGTGATTGCTAGGGTATCTGAAGTGTGTGATTCACTAGCTAACTAAAGCTGTTTACAGCTGACCCGGGTACTAAACGTTCATCACCCAGAGCAGCGACATTTGTGCCAGTCCTCCCAAGCAAAGCAGCAACTTTTCTGTTTGATTAGAAGAAAATAAAATACAAGGCAGCACATGTCCTCCTTCTGCCTCATTCTCGGGGCATATTTGATAGTTTAAGGTTATTCACAAGGTCTGAGTAAGTCAGAAACAACTTCTATTTGACATCATCTACTTTAAAGTCTATATGTGGGAGGGAGTGGTGGTGGAGACAAGTCAGAAGTCCTATCTGCTGAATGGGCTAAGTTTCCTGACTGTGTGGGCACTTCTGAGTCTGTGGTGCCTGGCCAGAAGCACCTCAGGGAAGGGATCAGCTAGTGGCCAGTCAGTGTGGGAGTTTTGCAGGTGATGTTATATTTATTAGTGGGTGAGCAGTGGAATATCTCATACAGCATCAAAAAAATACAGTCAGAGCTGGTGGCTTGAATTTTCATCTTCCTTTGAGTTATGGACTTTTATCTACAAAGGAATGTAAAAAAGCTTAAGTTGTTTGCTAGAAGAGTCACAGCTAGAAAGTAGTAGAGGTGGAATTTTTAATGGAGACTTTCCTAATTCTCTGATCCTTATTCTATATTCTAGCTAAGAGAAAGCTTGAAAGAGGCAAGTTAAGGATGGTAAGATAGCAGGTATCCAGGTGCAAAGCTCACAAGATGTAGGGATAGCATGGAAATAAGGATAGACTTAGTATCTTCAGCTATTTTTTCCACTTAGCGAGAATTTCACAGTGAGCTGAGCATCTCCTTCTTTAGACTGGTAGCTTTTGCAAGGATCATACACTCTATGATTTTACTGAGCGTCTATTCCATGCCATCTATTCCTAGGGTGGGAGTGTTTCAGGCTGCAGCAGAGACAGAGGAGTGTCTGGGAGGCCCTGAGCCCATGGGAAATACAGAGGAAGCAAAGTGCTCCAGACTGTCCTGGAGCTGTGTCCGTTTAAGATGCAGTGAGCTTTTCTGCAGAGCATGGATGGCACACCTAGCAACAAGCTGGATCTGAGCGGTTAAAAAATAAGTATCCCTACTACCTCCAATTAGGAAGTTATGAGGTACTTCTTCATTACTCATTTTAGATAAATTCACCCTATTTTATTTTCAGAAAGTATGCAGTATATTGTTATTGGCAATGGTTGCCATGTTGTATGTTATGGTTTAGCGGTAGAATGTTCCCGCAAAGTCTTATGTGTTTGGAAGCTGATTGGACCATGAGGGTGCCACACTGATCAATGGATTCATTTACAGTTCAGGAGCTAAAGTTCTGTTAGGAAATGGAGCCTGGTTGGGGGTGGGTCACTGAGGGACCTGGAAGTGTGTATTCCTGTCCCTGGTTTCTCTCTTCTCTCTCTGCTTCTTGGTTGCCATGGGGTGAGCATGTTTCTCCTACTATGTCCTTCTGCTATGCCATTTCTGCCTTAGATCTAACCAACCATGGACTGAATCTTCTAAAAACTGTGAACCAAAACCAAACTTCCCTTCTCTAACTCATAGGTAAGTGTATTTTGCCCCAGAGACAGGAGAATGACTAATAGATTGTACAACAAATCTCTTGAATATATGCCTCCTATCTAAAGGAAATTTTATATCCTCTGACCAATATCTCCCAATGCCAAAGTTGCCCTTTTTGCTACTGTGGCAAAGCAAGGAGGAATTTCCAGTGAGAGCCTAGATGATCCATTGCATGGTATGGGATCTCTGGGATCCAGCGCTCCTGTTCTCCAGAAGCAGAGCTTAGGTACAAGCTCAGCTTCCCACAGGCTCATATTCTCTCCCCACCTGTACTGCAGCCTGAATCCAACTTCACATGAGCCCTCCAGGTGCATGCACTGATGTTCTCAGAAAGCCTCACTCATGGTTGGATGTAGGTAGTTGGCTGGTAACAAAGTTCATTGATTATTGCTCACACTCCAGGTTATTATTGACAACAAGGGCAGGAGGGCAATTCCCTTTCCCAGAGCACAGATGGGAGAGCATCCCTAGCTCTGCTCTGCCTGGCATGATGACAGGAGACATATGTTCCTTTCGTTGATCTTGGCACCTACTTCTCCCTTGTTCCTTCCACCTTTCTCACACATCCTGGTGGTATCTGCCTTTACATAAAACTCCATTACTTTCCATGAGATCAAAATCTGTACAAATAAAAGTTGCTGTGGTTTGGATGTCACATGCATTAAATGTTTGGTCCCCGGGGTGATACTTCTGGGAGATAGTGGAACCTTTAGGAGGTGGAGACAAGTGGACGTTCCTTAGATCTTTGGGGGCGTGTCCTTGAAGGAGTTGCAGACTCCCGTCTCTTTTTCATTCTGGCCAAGAGGTAAGTGGCTTTGCACCGCCACATGCTGCTGCGCCACTACTGCACCTAAAGCACAAAGCCCACTTGTCACAGACTGGAAACTTCAAAAGTATGAGGAAAATAAACATTTTCTCTTTATAAGTCGATGATCTCAGTTATACTGTTACAGCAGTGGAAAGCTGATTGACACACAAGTAAAGGGACTATTAAACTTGGCCTAAGAAGCCATTTAAATTAAACCCCTGACATTCTAAGTTCAGCATCTCCAGATAACATAGGGTTGAAAATGGTTTCCGGATAACCATGAGAAAGTGGGGTATTCAGATAAAGAGTGGGAAAACTTTCCAGTTCTACTTTGCACCTTTAATAAATGTGGGATGGTGCCCAGAAAATATTGTGTTAGCCTATAACCTGGTCTTAACAGCCAGTAAGATTTCCTGCTTCTTACACTCACTCTTTGCACTGGATTTGTTTTATCTTTCTACTTTGGATTATTGCCAATATTATTTTTTTCTTGTACATTTTCATTCCTCTCAAACTATTTCATGAGTGTATGCTTGATTTCCTTAGTGTATAAGCATCCCAAGGCCAAAATCCATGTCTTATTTATTTTGTATTTCTCCAGAGTAGACATTTAATAACTGGGTATTTCTTTTACCACTATATTTTTATAGTTAGAATAAAAATATCCTTTTTGAATATGTCTAAACTAAAAACAGGGAATGGTGAAAAAATAAAGTCAATAATTGTTTGTTTTTACCCATTGATTTCTGAAGCAAATCTGTTAAAAGTGTAAATGCAGGTATTAATTTTTTGTGATTCATAATATCTTTAGAGAAACAACAAATTCTATATTTTTTGGTCGGTGTCTCCTTGTCTCACTATGTCTCACGAATTAGTTCTTTGAATTCTAAGTCAGAGGAGGCCATAATGCACTTTGTTTAATTCTTATAATACAGCCTTCCAAATACAATCAGTCTTCCTATTGCTTTTTTAATAGGGGCACAGTTACTTAGAGATACAGATTAGTGAGAACAGGACACATTTGAGACAGATTCTTCTCAAGGTTGCATAAGAAGGAAGAAACATCTTTGACCTGTGGTTTGTGTCCATTAGCCTTTCAAAGTACATTTGAAACTCTCTAGCTTTTACATTGGTTATGAGGGCAGGTTCACCAGGTATGTTGGTATGGCAATACATACAAATGAAAGAGAAACCCAGCACTAAGGAAGTTAAAGATCTGCAAATACAACCATACAACAAGGGACCAAAGTAAGCAGCATAGACTTTAAAATGACTATTAGAGCTATGATTAAATAATCAAGCTGGTAAATCTTAAGGAATTTAAACAAAATTTGGAAGCAAGTGTAACTAATAGCCACCCAAGGATCACTTCCCTTTTGAATGGTTTGATTTAACTGAAAAAAAAAAAAAAGAAAAAAACCTCTGAACTTATTTGCATTACTTTTTTTGCATCCATTAATTTGCAGTACCTAAACTATTGCTTTTTACATAGAGACATAGTTAGCTCATGGTGAGAAAGTGATGTTGAACTGCTAGGAGAGGCAAAGAGGGAAAGAGAGAAGGAGGAGAAACACTGAAAAAGAGAGAGGCGGGGGAGTGAGGAAGGACAGGCACTGAAGAGGTAAAAGAACAAGGGGCAAGAAGGGTGGAGAAAGTCAGGAAAAATTTCTTTTCAACTTGTAGGAACTGGGAAATTATAGTAAAAGTGGTTCTGGCTAGTACAGCAGGTATTTTTGTCAGTTAATTAAGCACAGATTGCTTTTGTCTTTATGAGCAAAGTTCATTACCCCTTCCCAAGCAGCCGCTCAGCAGATGTGTGCAATGCGGCCCTCTGTAGCAGTTGTTGTCAGGGGCCCACTCATAACCCTTAGGTTCCTTTGACTTTTCTCTTGCACAGTGACAAGAAAGGTTCCTTAGACTTTTAATTCACACCTGACAGCACGGTAAGCCTCCTTACAGAAGAGCCCCGCTGTCCTGAGGCCAATGACATCTTCGATTCCTCCACACATTCTGAAAGGTGGAAGAGCCTGGGACTTGTGCCCACCGTTTATTCCCCCAGGGTACCCTTTGCCCGTGACTGATGGATGCAGCGCTAGCAATATTCCTGGTCTCTTGCCCCTTGAGTTCTGAGGTGGGGCTGCAGGGTCTCCACAGCTTCTTCTGCAAATTGGATCAATTTACTTCATGTGAGCCAGCTTATCCTTCCTTTCTCCACCTCTCCATGCCTCTACTGATGACCCTGAACCCACTTTCTAACACATGTCACAAGACCTCCTTTCAAAGTCAGCTTCTGGGATCTTGACACCACTCACATAACCTAAACAGCTCGATTATTCCAATGACCACGGAGGAGATGTTTTACTGTTGGATCCCCAGCAATGACCCAGCCCACTGGAGGATTAGCTCCATATGCAAATCTGTAAGTGCAATGACAGAGGACATTGCCCTACTACAGTTTCCTTCTGCCACACTTTCCTCTTAAAGCCTTTTGTTCCTTATTTTACCGGTCCTGGAACTGCAAAGCATCTTTCCAGGCCTGGAGGAATCACACCCTTGGAGACCGCTCTCCAACTCCCCTCCCCTCCCCTCCCGGGCTCCGTGGAGGCTCCTGAAGCTCAGCTCCATCTGGAAGTCTGACAGGCACTTTTCCCCAGAGTGGGCTGTGCTTGGAAGTGGGCTGCAGTATAACACCCACCCCATCACCCACTGTCTGCTGGTGTCACCCTCAGAAGGGGGCTGGCAGCCATAAGGAGTAGAAGGCAGACGTCTTCACCCTCAGCCTCTGGCTTGAATAGACATTTGTCACCCAAACTAAGATGTTGTCAGAACTGGAGTGGGGGTGTGGGAGCTAAAATAGCACCTGGGCTTTTCTAACTTTGAGGGAGGCAGCTGGGGTGGTGTTTTCTGGTTCCTCATGATTCCATAATTTCTCTCTGAAGTCACTGTGGTTCGCCATATTTGGTGAATCAGTTCTTAGGATTCCAATTTAAAAGGTCCATTTCTTTTCTTATTCTGAAATACTGTGAAAAGTGGGTCTACTCATTTCCTCACCTACTTATATAAAAAGAGAATAGGCAACTGTTTCCCTTTTGAAAGTGAGAAATTTGGAAATGTTAAAGACTATGTGTCTTTAATAAGTTTACAGCATATAAATCCAGGCTGGGAACACCTCTCCCCTGATGGGGCTTGCAGTAGACAGCAGAATCCAGATTTTCCTGCGATGAATGCCACAAAGGGACCAATTTGGAGGCATGTGACAAAAATGGTGTGAGGCTCCTCTATGAAAACCAGATACTGAGTATTTTTTGAGCACTTAGTATATGCTCAATAAAAAAAATAGGTAGTGGGGTGAACACCTTATAATGATGCTTTTGCTCTTCAGGAATTATATTGCTTGTGAAAAAATGGTAATTTTGACATCTTTGACCTAGACATTTTATTGCTTATAATGGTAATGTGAAAATCTTCACCAGATGAAAAACCTGAGAAGTTTTATGTAAATCACTGAATAATCAAAAGAAGCTGTCTGATGGTGGTGATGACTACCATGTCAGCGGTCAGCCACCTCTTTCTCATCCTGGGTGCAGAAAAACTGCAGTGACTCATGATTTTATGCGAGCTATTGCTCATTGTTTGCCTTATACCTGTGATTTCCTTAAAGTCTCTAGTAGGAAAATCAGCTTTAGAATATTTGCATAAGAAGTTAATGAAAGTAAGCATTTCTGAGAGGGCTGGCAAAGTGGAACCTGTACCAGTGACAGTTTTTGCCCTAAGGGCAATTTTTATTAAACAATTATTGCAAAGGTATCAAGCTTGTTTAAAAACTACACAGTGTGGAGGTAAAATGTACCCACTTATCCTTCTGCCTCTCCCCAGAATCTGCACTTCCTTGCAACACTGAGATCAGAGATTCCAGAGGGAGAGAAGAATGTAACCCAAAGGAGAGAGCCAGGTAAAAATTACTTAACTGGTATATCTTTGCCCTGTGCAAAGTTTTCTTGATGTTGAAGAAGGAAGTTTAGGGAGAATATTTTGGTAAGCACTCTGAGGTCTCCCTCCAAAATGGGGGTGTTTAGCCTTTATCATTTACTCCTATGGGGAATTTCAAGAAGACCACTCTTTGAGATACTCCAAAAGTTTTGGGCCAATAGCTGAGCCTAACCAGAAAAAATTGAAAATTAGTTGGCCAGAAGGTCTGAGTGAAGGAGAAATTGCTGCTGCTTGGGAATGGTTTCCATCCTTCCAGAGTTTGCAGGATGTTTTCAGGCAGATGTTTTCCATGGATTGAACATAGGCCATGTGTGAGGAAAACACCACTGGTGGGGTCCATTCCAATCACGTCAAGGAGATAGCTCAGTGGAAAAGAGTAGAGGTAAATAGTTAGAGTTCAGAGATGTAGAAAGGGACCTGGAATGATCCATAGGTACCGGGATGCAATTGATGATACCAGTATCAATGTGGGAGTAGAAGAAGGGGTGATTTCTACCTGCAACAGAATGGAGTTGTAGAAAAGGGAGATATCTCAAGTTCATATTGAGTTTTGAGTTGATAATTAAGTTAAAATCATGTTATAATAATTCTGAATTGAGAGTCTTTCCTATGGACACTGCCTATATTTACAACCATGGTCAGAGAAGGCCCAACTCATCCTACTAAATAAACATCATTGTGCACAGACCAGGTCTGATGTCATGCTTGTTTGACATAGGAGATTCAGAAAGCCATATATAAAACATAAACACACATCCACATGCATCTGGAAATCAGTCTCTCAAATGCAGCTGCTTAAGGAGTAAAGATTCATTGGCATCTTCTCTAAGAACAGCAGCAACCTTGACTGACTCTTTGAAGAGCAGCAATGATGTCACAAAGGACAAATAAATGGACACCTAGGGAATATTCAGTAAATGTTCTTTCAATGTCACATCATCCCCTTAAGCATTCTCATTTGTTCAGTTATCGTATTAACAGCAGGAAAAAAATTAACAACAGAAAAATCTTAAAATTTTATTTTCTTAAACAGTGAAAGATTATTTCATATCACCATCTGACTCTAATAGAGGATCTTCCTCTGTCATGGAGTTATCGGAAACATGTTGCCTTTCTCAGGGTGAGGCAAGGTCCCCTTGGCTAAAATCCAATCACATGGCCTCAATCTAACTGAAGAGAAGCTGCAAAACTCATAGGAGTACACCGGTATTGACATATTAGTTGCTATCTCTGCCAGAATAATTTACCATATGTCCTACAATAACCACCAAGCAATAACCACCAAGCATGTTATAATAACAATTCTGAATTCTACATAAATTTTGGATACTTTTTGGTAGGAAAAATCATAAACTTTAGATTCAGATGTATCATGATTCTTTATTGTTTGCAAGGTGTTTGTCATTAGTAAGTTTCTAAAACTCTTCTTTTTGGCTTTTATTACCTAAATATAATACAAATTATATGTACTTCTATACGGTTATTATAAATGTTTGCTGGGATGTTTACATAAAGTTCTTTGTATAATAACGACATGAATAAATGCTGATTCTCTTTCAGATATTCCTGCTGAGCACTCTTTTCCTTTTTTTATTTAAAAAAAATACAAGTACAAAAACATATTGACAAACAGACACCAATTAGCATAAAAAATAGTACAATCACAACTAATCTATAGACAAGGTGATATGATCTCAACAGTGGTTATTGCTTTATCCATTGATATCTTCGAAGTGTAAATATATAAGCCCATATACAGACATGCAAATTTAGTCAGACAATCCTCTCAACA
>PVLD010023299.1:0-27672 GCA_004027595.1 Dinomys branickii | reverse complement strand
CGGTGATCTGGTCGCGAGCGCCGATATCTCACCAGTTATTGGAGTCCCTGCAGGCATGAAGGTTCCAAGGTGCCAGTCTATCCTTTGGGGCTTTCTGCGCGGCCCGCCCAATGCGCACGAAACGTGAGACCGCTGGGCGTTGCCGCCGCCAGAGAGCCGATCTCTGTCGGGAGTCGCCGGAGAGCTGCGCCGGGTCGGGAGGCGTGAGGGATCGAGCTGTCCGTGTTCTTAGGGCGTTAGGACCCTGTAAATCTTCCTCTCCGCTCCCGGCGTTTGTGTCCCTCTGGGCGGCCCGCCCGACACGCGCGAAATGTGGGATTGCCGGGCGTCTCCGCCGCTAGCAAGCCGATCTCTGTCGGGAGTCGCCGGGGGGCTGCACTGGCTCGGGAGGCGGGAGGGACGGAGCCGGCTGCGCTCCCACGGCGCTTGGACCGAGCCAAGCTTCTTCCCTGCGCGGATCGTCCCTGGCTCCCAGCGTCTGGCGCTTTCCCACGTCTCGCCCCGGCAGCCTGGTCCGCCCTACCACATCTCCCCCCGGCATCTCAGAGAAATACGCCCAGTTTAAACTTCCCAGCCGAGGTCCCGGCATTCACGCTCACCAAGTCTGTCTCGAGCTGGTTGTGTTTATTAAGGACGTTCGCTCCCTTGCTGCTCACCTGGTCGCCATCTTTCCCGGATCCCTCTGTAATGATGCCGGTCGTCCTACAGCAGTGCAGATGTACGATCCCAGTTTCATCAGCTACACTTTCAATTAGAGAAATTAGTTTGCAGAAGTTTCAGTTCGTAATTGCTGCGTTCCCAGGGAGGGCAGTGTGGCAGCGGGGCCTCACAGACGAAAAACAGCCCATGCCGAAGCAGACAGGAAGCAGCAGCATAAAGCAGCAGGCAGCAAGCTTGATTTTCTTTCGGAAACTTTTTCTTTTGTATTTCTTTCTTGAGGTATTTCCTTTGTCCAAAGCTCGTCTGGGAGAATAATTCTATGTGGGTATGGAACAGAAGGAAGAAATCCCTCCAAGTCAGAATATGAAACAGTTCATTATAAAAATAAATATCCGTAGGGATTGTTTATAGTAATTCATCTAAGAAAATAATTAGTAGGAAAATAGTCATAAAATATTTGTCTCAGATATGTCTAAAAGTGTAGCTAATATTCAAAATATTCCTGATATTATAACACAGGAGGGGCTGGGGGTATAGCTCAGTGGCATAAGCACTTGCCTGGCAAGCGCAAGGTCCTGAGTTCGATCCCTGGTACCGGAAAAAAAAAAAAAGAAACCACACAGGAAAATAAAGAGGAGAAAATGATACCTAATGGACTGAAACTAAAAATTAAGAATTTATGTTGGATAAGAAGGAGAGAAGAACCATTTTATAGATAAAATATCAAAGGAAATCCACTGTGAGGTGACACATATTGTTCAACAATTATGATTAAGATAAAAGTGAGAAGATCATAGAGAAACTGTACTTTTGAGATAATATTAAGATACTGTGTGAACAGACAGAATGCCATAGTTAGGAAGTCTTCAACCATCAAGACATATTTGGGGTTTTCTTCAACTACATGAAGAGCACTTACAGAAGAATGTGCAACTTGTGTTGCTCACATCTTTATTTCCCAATAAAAATGAAGATGACCTTGTTAATGAAGTGAAAAAAAAGACTGACAAAGTGATGTTGGACTCTTAGCATCTCTAGCTTCAGAAGGTAAATTTTGGTTGTAAGAGAAGGGATTGCTTCAAGTTACATTAAAGAAGATCTTATGGGTAAATCACTTAGTATAAAGTTTTGGATAAATACTGACAAATTACCTCTTACAGGTCCAATTTATATTGTCTGAATGATAATGACAGTGTTCCTAGATCTTAGTTTTTTAAAATTTAAAAGTAAAAGAACAAAAACATTAACAGACACACAGTAGCTCAAGAACAAGTACAAAAACTGAACAACAGATAAGGTGGCAGGGGGTTAACAATGGTTGTTGCATCACACATCGACAACTTCAAAGTGTATTCTCAGGATATTACAAATAGACATGCAAGACTGATTAAACAACTAATCATTGATTGTTCCGTACATCAAAGCAACATGAGACAACAGTGCAACCATGCTGGCTATCCTGCATATATATACATACCCACATAGCTATCCCCTTCTTCCTTTTCTCCTTCCCTTCATCCCAATTGCTCTTTACTTTTGCGCAGTCTACCTTCATACCTCCCACCTCCAGGTTCCTACACTAATGATACAATACACTGTTTGCAGATGCACATCTGATTTACCTCACTTATAAGTATGGTCTCTAATTGTGACCATTTGCCTATAAAAGCCTCAAGTTTGTCTTTCTTTATAGCTGAATAATATTCCATAGTGCAAAAATGCCAGTTTTTTAATCCAGTCCTCTGTGGATGGACATTTGGGTTGCTCCCACGATTTAGCTATACAAATTGTGCTGCTATAAACATGGGTACACATATATCACGGTGATATGATGTTTTCACATCTTTTGGGAAAATACCCAGAAGGGGAATAGCTGGGTTGAATGGGACCTCTAGACTTAGTTTGCTGAGGAATCTCCAAACCGATCCCCATAGTGGTTTCACCAGTCTGCATTCCTACCAGCAGTGCAGGAGAGTTCCTATTTCTCCACAGCCTCGCTAGCATTTGTTATTGGATGATTTCTCGATGCTGGCCAATCTTACTAGGGTGAGATAAAATCTCAATGTTGTTTATATTTGCGTTTCTCGAATGACTAAAGATGTAGAACATTTTCTCATATATTTATTTGTCCTTTGTATTTGTTTATCTGAGAAGTGTGTATTCATCTCAGATGCCCATTTCTGGATTGGGTCTTTGACTTTGGACAAGTTCATGCTTTTTAATTCTTTGTATGTTCTAGATAGAAGGCCTTTGTCTGGGGGACAGCCAGTTAGAATTTTTCCCAATCTGTGGGTTTTCTTTTTATTCTGCTGGTGATTTCTTTAGATGTGCAAAAACTTTTTAGTAAGATAAGGTCTCAGTTATTGACTCTTTGAACTGTTTCCCTTGCAGTTTCATTTTTGTTCATGAACTCTCTGCCTACTCCTATGCCTTCAAGATTTTTATCTACTTTCTCTTCCAATAGGTTAGTGTTTCTGTTTTAATATTGAGATCTGTGATCCATTTTGACTTGAGTTTGGTGCATGGTGATAGACTTGGGTCTATTTTCAGTCTTCAGCAAGTGGCAAGCCAATTTCTCCAGCACCATTTATTGAAGAGGCTATCTTTCTTTCAGTGAGTTTCTTTGGCTCCTTTGTCAAATATTAGGTGTCTGAGTATGTTTGTGGTTGTGGCTGTGTCTTCCAGTCTGTTCTATTGATCCTCAGGTCTGTTTTTTAGCCAGTACCAGGTTGATTTTATCACAGTAGCTTTCTTTGTAGTATAATTTCAGGTCAGGGATTGTGATTCCACCTGACTTGCTAGATCCTATATTTTTAACAAAATCAAAGTATTATATGTTTAACAAAATATTTTTCTAATTTTTAAATATAAAATTTTCTAATTTTTTTGAAATATAGAAATATATTTCACTTAAATTTACATCTGTCTGATTATTAATAAGCATTGAGAAAAATGTCTACTTGTTCCCTTTTCTTTCAACTTCCTTTTCTTTAATTTTATACGTTTTCCTTTATTGTGTCTATCAAACAATTTAAAATAATTGCATTAAGTCTGTCATATACTGTACTTGTGAAGAGGTTAATTAATGCAAATATTTTCCAAAGCTTGCCATTTGCTTAAAAACTTTGTTTGTATGTCATTTTATGATGTCCAGAAATTTTGATTTTTAGACCTGCAGTTTTTCTTTTTCATGATTTCTGCTTCTTGGTGCCATGCTTAGGAAGACACACACTTGTTGCTTTCTTCCAGAGAATCCTATCTTATACAGAAAATCGGTATCAGAGAGGGGCGGGTTCTTGCTGTGACTGTACCTGACTATATCGTTTAGAACCCTTGGAACTGGTTTGTGGGAGGAGTTTGGAAAGTTCTGGAGACATTGGATGCTATAAGCAGAGCCTGATGTATGATTCATGCCAGAGCTTAGAAGACCAGAATGCTGATGGGAAGGAAAAGAGTAAAGGCCAGGTTCATGAAGTTTTAATTGGGAACAATAACTCTATTAGCATCAGGTCTAGAGGGCATGTGTGTTATGCTCTGGTGGAAACTTTGTCTGGATTTTGCCTATGTCCTGAGAATTTGCAGGAAACTAAGGGTAGGGGTGGTGGGCTAATTAATGTGTCAGAGAAAATTTCAAGATGGCCCAACATTCCTGCTGTGTCATTGGTACTGCTGGCTGTTTTTATCCAGATTTATAATGAGAATTGAGGGCAAAAGATGAGCAGAAAAATTTGGAAAGTTTGTTTTGGCCCGGAAGACAACTATCTGTAAAGCTGGGGCCAAAGGAAGGTTGGCTGCTAAACAGATTAGTAAAATTAAAAAGAAACCAAGTACTTTGTGCAGGGTTTAAATAAAGACACCTTGGGGGCATCTCATTAATCAGCAAGATCCTACCCATTACAGGTTGAAGGGTACAACAATTTTACCTTACTTTTGAGAAAACAGTCTTGGGGACACGTGGTTGAGAAGGGCATTTTAGGGAAATTATTCCTCAGGATTTATTTCACTGTGCTCAGTCATCCAGACTCCTAGGAACCACCACCACCATGGACCAAGGGGGCTTGTCTACTGCTTCTGTTAAACACACCTTGGCATCATCCACATGATGCTGATTTTACTGTCATGCAAAATGCAAAAGTTATGGGGTTATGAAGGGTTCTACCCAGATGTCTAAGGAAGTCCTGGAAGGCCAAGAAAGGAATCCCTGATAGGGGAGTGCATGAAGCTGTCTTTGGAAATGAAGCTAAAGGCACACTGGCCACCCCAAGAAGTTAGAGATGCTAAGAATGTGGAGTGACTGCTTAGGAAAGCTGCAGGCCATAAAAAGAACCAGCCCTAGAAAGAATCTGGATTGCAAAGCTATAGGAGTAGGGCTGTACAATCCTGTCTGAATCCATGTTTTACCACTGTGTGCCCCAGACGCCATATATAGAGCTACAGGACTGAATGTTTGCCCTTCTGGATTTTGGTCTTTCTTTAGTCCAATTCTCTATCCCCCATTCTTTTTTTGGAATGAAAATGTCTACCTTGTGCTATATTACATTGGAATTAAGTCACTTGTTTTTGATTTTTATACAGATTTACAACTAAGAGTTTGCCTTCAGCATCAGAAGAGACTTGAACTTGGAGTTTTGAAAAATGCTGGAACTGTTGAGACTTTGGGGCAAGGATTATTTTGTTTCCATTTGTAGTCGGAATAATTTTATTATGTTAGGCAAAATTATGAAGTTTCTATTGTCTTTATTTGGAGATTCTGTATGGCTTAAGGAGATGTGTTTGGGGATGTGGTGTACAGGGTGGAATACCAACTTGATTGACTTAGGGATTTGTCCCAAGGATTGGATAAGTCTGGTGGGTCATGGAGGTGTGGTTCTGAGGTTTAGGATTCCTTGCCCTTTCTGCCCTGGACGTCCCCTGCTCTGCTACCCAGCAGCTATAAATGAAGCAGATTTGCTCTGCCACCCTCTTCTACTATGATGTCTCTGTTCTAGAGCCAGGCATGAGCTGAAACTTGGGGTCAATTATACCTTTCTTCCTTTAAGTTGTGGGTATTGGGTATTGTGTCTCAGTAATGAAAACCTGACTAACACAGGTTGGCTCTTTCAGTTTAAAGAATAAATATTCACGTATAAAAGTGTAATGTTTTTGAGAAGTAGAGAAAGCAGCATTTCTTCAACTTTTTTTGTCAAGGGAAATACATTTTGGAGTAAAAATATAAAGCATATATTGCAGAAAGAAAACTTAATTTCAAGAAACTGCCTAAGTGATTCCTAGTTGTTTTGTCTTAAAGAGTTAGGTTCTAGGATTCTGAGACTATCAGCAAAAGAACTGGGAAAATCCCCAGTTTTAGTTTTCTTTGAACAGTCTTGGAAGAACTAGAGCAGAAAGGATGACAACAAATAAATGTGGTACTAATTTTCAAAAAGGGGCAGACAGAAAATTTTCAGATTATAGGCTAATTGAGCTTGGTTTCAATCTCAGGAAAATTTCTAGCACAGTATGTATTGTTGAGATGGTGCTTGGTGTGATTATTACAATTGTGGATTCATTAAAATCATCACATACCAGCTTATATTAATGTGTTCTATTGAAAGCTTGAATAGATAAATGTACTGTATGCTTGTTTGTTGTCACATCCTTACAGATATCATGGATGAATGTGTTAGATTTTGTAAAATTAGATGAATGTGTATCTGTCGGACAGGCAGACTATACCCACAGTTTCTACAAATGGATTACTTGTAGGGAAATAATGGCAAAATTCTTCCACTAGCTTTAGGTTTCCCAAATTTACCAGTGTCTGCAGAATATGTATTTCATACTTAGCTAAAGTTTTATTAGGAAAGTTATCAGGAATATGGTATATGAAATAATTAACATAAAAATGAAGTATAAGCAAGATTTACTGGGATGAAGTATGACAATAATAAATGTAAATATTTTCTCTAAATAAGTTGTACAACTATTAGATTGAAGACATATGATGTAGCTGTCCATCTAGAATTTTCTTAGAGTATGTCAGCAACATTACTGCAAGTCAGTATATACTCACTATGAAAACCAGCTCTGTTAGTTGCACAAATAAGATTGTGATGCCTGGAATGATGGGAAGTAGTGATCATACTTTTATATAACATTGACCAAATTGCATAAGATGTGTTACGGTGCTGAGCATTAAGTCCACAAAATGGGAAATTGGTGCACTTTAAAGGGAAAATAACCAGGGTAGGGAAGTTAGAGACCATGCCACAGAACTATAGTGGAAGACACATGAAAATAGAGTACTCAGAAGAAATATGAGAGTTGTCCTAAATTATTCACTATCAAATGGCAAACGAAGAATTAGTACCAATGGAGGGAACTTTATGAGGTGATAGGTTTCACCTCATAGAGCTCCTTTTAATTATAGAACAAATATTTAAGGATAGGCTAGGCAGTTGCTCCCCCAGGAATGGTACAAAATGTGGAACAGTTTATCTAGCTGACCCTTTCAAATCTGAGATTCTAACTTAATAAACTTTTTAGCACACAAGGACATTGAAAGGCATCTCTTAAGCCTTCTGGCTTAATCTAACAAGAAGGCAGGTTGTGTTTATAACACTAGTCATCTTAGGCAGGGAACTCTGAGTTAATCAAAACCTGTTCTTGGGACCAGTCCATACTGCTCAGATCTTTGGATTACTGGATACACTTTAGTATTCTGTTGCTTGTTCTGAAACCACATTCATTTGAAAAGATGACCAATAGAAACCAAGTCTTCACTCAAAGACGCAGGTGAAGAGCTATGCCAGGCTCTTCAAGGACTTTCTGACTAGAACTCCAATAGTATGATAAATAATACTGAGAATGGAGAAATTGGATCACATCAAATTGAAAATCTGCACAGCAAAGGAAACAACCAAAAGAATGGAGAGACAATCTATGACTTGGGGAAAATTTTTTTGCCAGCTATTCCTCAGACAGAGGACTGACATCTCAAACATATAAAGAACTCAAATAAATTAGATTCCCAAAATAAAAGACCTTGTCAGAGAATGGGCAACCAAAGCAAATAGACACTTCTCAGATAAAAAATAACCAATAAATACATGAAAAATTGTTCAATGTTACTGACCATTAGAGAATTTCAAACTAAAACTGCACTGAGATATCATCTTACTGCAGAAAGAATGGCTGTCATCAAGAAATCAAATAATGACAAAGAAGTGCTGTCAAAGAAGTGGGGAAAAAATCCTTCTACATTTTTGGTAAACACTAGTACAACCACTATGGCAATCTGTGTGGAGATTCCTCAAATACTAAAACTAGAAATTCCATTTGACCCAGCTGGTCCCCTTCTGGGCATCTTTCTGAAAGAGTCAAAGTTATCATGTTACAGGGATACATGAACATCCATGTTTCTAGCAGAACAATGTATAACTAAATCTTGGGAATGACCTATTTTCCCGTCAATAGATGAATAAAGAAAATGTGATATTATACACAGGAGTACTATTCTGTCATAAGACAGATAAATTTGAGGCATTCCTATGTAGATGGATCTACTTTGAGACCAGAATATTAAGGGCAATAAGTCAAACACACAAGCTTAAATATTGTATAGTTTCTCTTATATGAGAAACTAAAATATCTGTCTATCATCTATCTATCATCTGTCTTTCTATCTATGTATCTATTATCTATCTATCTATTAGAATATAGATAAATAGAAAGTAGGGAGATGTTTTCAAATAGATGATGGAATGAGAGACGGAGGGAAGGAAAAGGAGGAGATGGAAAGAAAGGGAGGGGAGGAAAAGGGGATAAACAAGGATTGAAGGAGAAAAACGAAATAGAGCCTCTACAAATGGGAAGGGGACTCGGAAGGAATAGGGATGGAGGGGAGGAGTAGAGGACAAAGAAAAAATTAAGGTATGTTTTGTACATATATCAACTCTATCATAAATGAAATACGTATGGCAAGCATGTTACTGAAAAAGAGATACTTCCTAGAACCATGATATATGAGTACCTTTAACAAATATTGCTTAATTAAATGCCCTTTATGGAAAATTTGGAAAGAACATTAAAAAAGAAACTTAAGTTTTGCAAGTATTATAATTATGACGAATTTGGAAAAATAGCTCTAGGTAACAAGTTTATGTTTTTAAGCTGAAGTAACCTTAATGAACTTCAGCCTGAAGAAATCTTAATTTCTGTTTATCATTTTAGTCATTGCAGCTTTAGTGTTTAATTTGTTAAATTATTTCCATTACCTTAGTTTCTTGAACAACAACAACAACAACAACAACAACAACAACAACAACACACTCTTTAGTGCCTTCTATTTAAGAAAAAGTATCCCTGATGGCTGAGGCACATCCTGGCTGGTTCTTACTGCTCTCTGTAGTCACTCACTGTTGAAGGCTGGACAGAGCATGACAAGCCTCTCTTGGTTGAGGAAGACATTATCTCCCTGTTTGTGAGCAGGGAAGAATAGACGGAAGTCATATTCTCAGGGTTAAAAATAATATGCGGAGACATGTTCTTCAGACTTGGGGCCCTCTAGCAGAACATCTGATGCAGAAGGTACATCTGATGATGCACTTATGAAGAAGGTGATCTCAAGCCAACCTACTGTTTTGGTGGTTCAAAGAACAGGACCAGGCAGTCCCTTGGTTTGGTGTGTGGTGAGGATGGAAGATGGCAGGATGTGATGAAGGACCGAGTGTCGGAGCAAGCGGCACATCTTAAATGGGAGACGAGAGAGTAAAGAGAACAGGAAGAGTCAGGCCTCCTCTGTGTATAACAATCTTCTCTCAAGGACTCAAATGAAAACTGCCAAGTAGTTGCGTGGAAATACCTTACAATCTCAGTGACCTGAAGACTGGATACTAAACTCAACTTAAAGTTTCTAGCAACTCCCGACAATGTTACCCTGGGGGCCCAGTCTTTGATTACAGTGGAACCTTTCTTTAAAACATAGCATGACTGAATGAAATAATGTACATGACTTAAAAATTCCTGAACACAGCATGTATTCACAAGATGATGGTTATTATTAGACTTGTGATTGTTACTATCCAGTCAGGTGGCATGGTTCATAGCCCCTCAGGGAGCGTTAGCTGATTCATGGGGAAAAATCCTTATTAAGAGAGTACAACGTGGCTGGATTAGAGCTCCAGCCTGACCAATTTTCTAAGAAGTAGGAGGGTAGGAGGATGATGTTCTATCAGGGTTCCCTAATCCCCATCAGTTCTGTCACTCCACTCCATCCAGTTTTTACTCTCAGAGGACATAGCCTAGCGAAACTAGAAACAAATATCTCTCCACATTTGTAGCATGACATATAAGTCCTCCCTCAAAACCCAATTAGTTTTAAGCTTTTTCTTGCTGTTTATATTTTCTCATAGTATGACATTTGCATTGAAATACAAATAGAGAATGGGACAGTGTCATGGGATATATTATGTTTGTTCAAGTCCTAGCCCTTGATACCTGAAAATGTGACCCAATTTGGAAATAGGGTTTTCACAGGTATACCCAGGTGAAGGTAATTTTGTACTGGTTTTGTGTGTGTGTTCTAGTACAATAGCACTGCCATCCTTATAAGAAGAATGTTGGAACACAGACACAGAATTGACAGCCATGTGAAAACAGAGGTGGAGGCTGAATTTGATATTTCTAGATGTGTCTATGAGGGATTTTTCACAGAAGTGATTGGAGTTTCAGTCATAGACTGAGTAAAGCCACCCTCACCAATGCAAGTGCCTTTGGACTTCAACACCACTAGTGAAGTATTTGGGTATGGCATTCACATTCAGAACACTAGAAGTTCAAGAGAACTGAGAATCCTGGAAATGGCTGAAGAGATTTTTAAGTGCGAGTATCCTACCATGTGTGGTTCAGTTACTTATCATTTGGATGCCTTTAAAAAGTGATTGCATCCTCTTCTGTGACTTCCTTTTGTGAAATTTTTCCTGAAGGTAATCTTAAAGCCATATACTTTTTCTGACAAAATGTCTAGAATTTAACTTGGTACAGTTTTATATATTTTTTCATTTAAAAGAAAGCTATCTATTCAATGTGGGTCAGTAATGAAATTAAATTTTTTTGTGTCAAAGCATTTGTTTGATAATGTGGAAGCTATCAAAGATATTTTTATAGTCTAAATATAGGATATGTTTACATTTTCAGACTTACATATTGTGGTCAATCAATGCATTAAAATTTCACCCAAACTTGGGCAAATTTTGAGCAAAAATATATGTGATAGAGAGAAATTGGTTGTGGCTAAGGAGCCCGAGTTTTATAAGAAAACTTATGGAGAAGCAAACAATAAACACATGGACAGCATAACATCAGATACTGGTGAGCTGAGACCATGAAACCAGAGGATTTGATGGAGGGTGTTTGGCACCAAAAGGGGGACTTTTCATCCCCTGAGCAACGAAGTAGGATTGACAGATGACATATAAGACCTCTAGTTAAATTTGAATTTCGGATAAGCAATTTTTCCATATTATTTTTGTTTCAAATATTTCACTGGACATATTCATATTAGGTATTATTTATTGTTTATTGGGGACTTATGTGTACACTTAAAGACCTACACTTTCACTAAATTTGGCAACCCTACATAGAAGGCTTTAGTGAGGGAGTAAGGCTTGAGCTGAGAGGTGGGATGGTGACAAGGAACCAACTGTAAGAAAATGAGCAAGGAACTCATTCTCGGCAGAAAGGATGTGTGGGCAAACCCACTAAGGTAGACAGTTTGGTGTATTTGAGAAAAGCAACAGTTAGTAAGGGGGGTGGCTGGCAAAGAAGAATGTGGCAAGAGATAATGTTGGATAAGTTGGTGAGAGTGGGATTAAGTAAGGGCTTCATCAAGAAGATTTGGGTTTTATTCTGCTGTAATTAGTCTTTCGAGATTTTAAGGTCAGGGCTTGGTAAGGGTGTGGGTGTACTGTACACTCATAGGAAGGATTTGAGATGATGTTTATGGTCGGAATACTGACTTATGGTATAAAAATATACTCTAGAGAATGAGTTGTAGGGTGCCAAGAGTGGAAGCAGGGGCCAGTCAGGAGATTGTCACAGTAACCAGGCTCGGGCTTGGGTGCTAGTGATAGAGAGGGAAATGAACAGCTTTTGTATGTGTTGTAGATGGAATCAAGAGAACTTGCTAATGGACTTGTGAGTAAGAAAGAGAAAATTCCATCACTACTCCCAGCAGAAGAGCCCTTGACCTAGTGTCTGTCATTCCAAGGCACTCAATTAGTGCCAGCTTATTCCACTTACTATATATAGAAAACAAAATTTATGGATATTAAAATCTATAGTAGTAATGCCATGGACATAAAAAAATTCTTTGAAAATTTTAAGTAAAGATAAATACCAAAATTCTTTGTTATCTCATTCTATACTGTACTGTCAAGCCTCAAAGATTCATGGCAAATTCATAGAGTAGTATATATTAACCATGACACTTCATCATTCCCTGTCATTCTAAGCAGCAATTCAAGTATGGATCAATAATGCCAACCTCTGACGTGAGATCCATGTGCAGCATAAAAACTACATGCAGAATTACAAAATAGGTTCTCATCTGAAGATTAAAGGGGAAACTAGTTTTAATAACAGAGATACTAAAGAAGTAAAATTCACTACAATCACAGCTGGTACCATTACACGTAAGCCACAGTGATTTTCCATGGGCACATTCTCTCCCACAGGGGACAGTATCACAACCTCTGCAGATGGGGACAAAAGTGATCAGTGAGCTCTGCCTAGGGGAAGTTCAGGGAATCCCTTCCTCTTCTCACTTCTCTCCAAGAGAGAGAACCTCTGGCCTATTCCCGATAAAATGAGGTAATGATAGTGATGTAAGAAAACACATGAGAGTTTATTTAATACAATAAAGTCAAAGTTTTCTGTTTTAAGTAGGTTATTCTTTTGCCTCTCTTTTTCCCACATTCTTGGTGTCTACAGAAAGTAGGCCAGCCTGTTTAATATCCAAAGATCAGTTTGTAACGGACCTGTGCTTAGTCTAGATCTTACGCTAAATGGGTCAGGAGATCCTCAGAGTTCAGGAGAGTCTCAGCTTAGCGCATTGAAGATCAGTTTCTGACAGGAGTTTGGGTTTGGGGTTGAGATGATGATAGACGTAACTTCACCTAGAATATCCTTGAGCACTTCATAAAGTGGGGAGCATAAGATTCAGTCAGATTTTGTGTGTGTTCCAGCTGAGCCCTGCTCTAACTGGCACACTGAATGAATTATCTGAATGCTCTGGGCCTTAGTTTCTTCATTTCTACAACAAACATAAACCTCTTCAGAATTGTCAAGAGGATACACTGTGAAAATGATTGTGGCATGTTTCAGCAGAGCTGCAACTGCCCATTCTTTTTTTTTTTATTATTTTAAAGACAAAAGAATGGAGACATATGAACCAGAACAAGCCATAAACAATATTGAAAATACAAAATTATACAGAACATAGTAGGGAATTAGCACTGGATGCTATATTACATAATGATATCTTCACATTAGTTAACACATAAACATTAAAGGAAATACCAAATTATAGAGAAGATAGTAGGGAATCAGCCCTGGATGCTGCATAACAAAGTCATCTTCACTTCTGTTAATACAAAAACGATTGAGAAAATACAAATTATAGAGAACATAGAAGGGAATTAACTCTGGATGCTATCCTACCTACATAATGTTATCTTCACATGTTACTCAGTTACACAGATGATGGCCCATTTGATCATTCAGTTTTCTCCTCCCTCATCTCCGTTGCCCGACTGCTCAATCAGTCCTCTTCCCTGTGATAATAACTGTATTCCTGGGTTTATCTATACCCCTGGACTCTCGCCTTGGGAAGATATAGCTACCTCAGACTATACTATAGCATACATGGGTGTATACAAACTGCCATGGTCGGAGGTGGAAAAGCACCTATGCTCACAGCGGACCGCCTGGCTCCGTCCCATCGCCATGCTATGGGGGGAGGGGTCCAGTCCGTGGGGCGCCCTCAGCGGGGCCCACAGCGGAGTGTGACTGCCCATTCTAAGAGTAACTCAATAAATGGTTGCTGTTAATATTATGACTCAAACGAGTTCTTAGTTCAGTTTTTTCTTGGGTTAAAAAAACCCTAGGACTTTTAGAAAATAATTGGAAGAAAAAGATTTTATAAGTTAATTTATAGTAACATGTTTTATAGAAAACACATATATAGAAAAAGGTAATGGGATCTCTCAATCCAAGAGGTAAATTTGAAGGAGGCTTTCTGTTAAAGTAACTCTTCTGGGCCACATTCCATGGTCAGTGGAGATAATATCAGAAAAAAACAACTGTAGGGTAGAATTAGGGAATTTCAGTAGTATATCTGATATAATATGAACCATCGTTTGGCCTTAAGAATGAGCATAAAATGATCCCCCAGGAGCCTTTTGTTAGTCTCACAGAAGTAGAGTGGTAAGGGTCATTTATTTAAATTCAGTAATATAAATAGATCCTAGACTCAAAAACATACTTGTTGCAAGTGATTTTAAGATCCTAGAAAGTGTTAAAAGACAACATTGCAATACTTAGCACAGTTTTGTTTGGAGAACCCTTTTGGATTCCATAGGAGAAACTATGAATATCTGCTACTTTCTACTTCAGTAACAAGAGGCAATACATTTGGACAGCTGCCCTGTGTTTTCCAGCTTCCCTCCCATTCTGTGGTTGGGTATATACATCTGACCGTGTCGTCTCCAATGGGATATGAGCAGAACTAAGGAGTAGTATTTTCAAACTTTGCCTATAAAATCTCCCAGATGGCTCTTTCATGCACTTTTCCAGGGGGTCAATCCCATGGGAAGGGGACATTCAGAGCGATGATGGAAGACATTTTGAAGAACACAGTGCATCTGGAAGCCTGGGCCCATGAATGCCAGGGCAGCAGATCCACTACCTTTCTGACCCCTGCTAACCTGTCAATCTCAGATTTGAATGAGAAAAAGCACAAGCAAAACCAAGAATAAACAAAAAACGAAGAAACCAAAACAGAATTTCTTTTCAGTTTGAATCAGTGTATTCTGTACTTGGACCTACTTAGGCTTTTGGTTAAGGTAGTGTTTTAAATTATAAACACACGACAAAAAGGAGGAACTGTATTTAAAATATTACAAAGGTATACCTTGAAACAAAACAAGTAGAAATGAGAACAAAGAGCTCGAGACTATGAAGAAAGAAACAACTAGGACTCTTGAGAATTAAAATGTAATTATTGAAACAGAATTTCCACAGAATGGCTAAAGTATATATTTGTCTTAGTTGGTAAGAAACGTAGACAGTTTAAATATATAAAAAAGCAGCATAAGAGAAGTGAAGGAATTAGTGACTTGCACATACATCTGATGGGAGTTTCAGAAAAAGATAATAAGATGGATGATAGAGAAGCACTAGAGAACTAAGGGGCCAATGAGATCTGAGGAGAGACACTACTCTTTGCTCTGAAAGGGCGCTCTGAATACCAGGTAGGATAGTAGGAGTAAATATACACTCAGAAACTTTGTCATGCAAGCGGTAGAATACTAAGTACGCAGAGAAAACCTCAGGAACTAGCGGAAGAGAAGTCAAAGGAAGAAAAGAACAGAAAAGAAGGTTTACTCCAAAGGAGTAGCAAACAGATCATTGGTAGATTGGTAGATTTCTCATCAGCAATAATAGATTTGCAGATGACCATTGAGTAATGTTTCTAAAGAACTGAGAGAACATAGCAGTTAATCTGCATATTAGCATAGCTAGCAATGGAGACAGAGTAAGAAAGTTTATTACTCACGACACTTGTTTTACCTTAACAGTAGAAGAGTGAACTTGAAAAAAAGGATACGGGATACAGAATCTATAGTGAAGATAGAATTTCCTAAAAACATGTGACTAAAGCAATTGACTAGTGACTGTGAAAATGATTTTATCTATTAAGAATAGAAAAATTCTACATAACAGTAATACAGTGAGAAAGAAGTGCAGTGAACAGTTATACTGTATACAGCTCTTATTTCAGTGACATATACTAAGCAGGTCTAGTTTTTCAATGGCAAGTCATAGTGAAGCGTTAGTTGAATAATTTAGCTGCTGAAACTCAGTAGTTCAGTATAGTTTATGCATTTTTCTTTATTTTAGCCACACCCATTGGTTGAATAGCACAGTTCTCAATGTCACAAGCAAGTGGTGCTTTTATAAACATCTTTTATACATGTACATTTAAATAGGTACAGGAGTCCTCAGCAGCGGGGAGGCAATGCAAGATCCCTAGGAGATGCCTGAGGCTGCAGATAATACTGAACCCTATAAACTGTGTACTGTATCTTTCCCTGTTATTCATACATATTTATGACAAAGTTTCATTTATAAACTAGGCACAGCAAGAGATAACAATAATAAAATAGAACAATTTTATCATTATACCATCATAAAATTGCAAACATTCTTTCTCTCATGCTTTGGGGATATTATTAAGGAAAAGAAGGATTTCTTGAACACAAGAATTGTACAAACAGGACCCTCGACCTGATATCCAAGGTGACTACCAAGAGAGGGAAGCAGGAGGCACTTCCTGGGGGGTACACTGGATACAGGCGCAATTCATGTCTTGAGATGCTTGAAACAATATTTCACCACACCACGTATAGTACGGAGCAACTGAACACATGTAAATTGTTTATTTCTGGAATTTTCCATTTAATATATTTTGGGCCACATTTGTTCCAGGTTCACGAAAACCATGGAAAGTGAAGTCTTGGGTAGGAGGAAGCCATAGAGTTTTACCACAGGCATTACATTATTAACTCAGTTTGTTTTTTGATAACCTATATTCAGGTTGGTGGGTGAAAGAGGTGCCAGCAGTCTCTTTGTCCCAAGTGGCACAGGGTGCTAAGTGCTTTCCCTTCACAGTAAACCTTTTAAAGGAGGCCAGGGATGAATATGCAGATGGCTGTGGTGATGCTAATAGGGATGGAAGTTTCAATGGTCCAAGCCTGGGAGTGGCTCTCCTGGCGTCTGCACACGCTCCACGGCTTTGCTAGTGCTCAATTATGTGGCCACACCTAGTGGACTTCAGAAGGGCGTAGGAGATACAGTTTAGCTGTGTGCACAGGAGAAAAGGGCAGTGGTTTCTATGACTAGTTAGCCAGTCACTGTCACAGATATGTATTCAAACAGTGAAAAGTAACACCCCAAGAGTAAAGGTACAGTCTATAATTTCCAGTATACAGAATTTAAAAAGGGACAACAGAAATTTTATTCAACCAAAAGTCATTCACCACAATAAATATAAATATACCAAACCCATCCATTAAGTCTATATGACTGGATTTAAAAAGTCAGCTGTATATGATGTCCAGATAAACACATAAAGTTTTTAAATTAAAGGCATGAAAAAATATGTAGCTGTCCAAGACAAATAACAAAATAACTTGGGTATCAATATACATAGTATACAAAGATTGAAGTTATTTAAAAGGATAAAGAAAAATCTTAAATAATTTCACTATTTTATCACAAGGATTACATATCTAAAACTGTATCATCTCTTCATGTATTTTCCTTGATGTAGATTATTTCTGAAAAGTTAGACATCTCTAAGAAGAAAGGGAAATCACCCTTGTAGAGATTTGCTTCCATTGAAAAACATTCTAAAGTTTCTTATTTTCTATACTTGGGTCAGTAAACATTATTACGTAGGCAAAGTGAATTCTAAACAGAAGCTAAGAATAAAAACAACTCCCTGTCTATCCTTTCATCTTTCATATCTAATTAATCCCCTGGCTCTGGTTGGAATAAGATGGACCCAATTTTAAAAAATTAAGTATTACTAAGAATAAATATTGTGTGCTCGCTTCGGCAGCACATATACTAAAAGAATAAATATTGTGTTTTGCTCATGATAACAAAATTGAAAATCTGAGTGCAAAGCAAAGACATTGAGTCATGGGTAAGATCCATGTCTGGGTTTTGAAAGAATCAATGGAAAAGTTCTGGAGAAAAGTTATGTTCTTGTTTCTGCATAAATTCACTGCTTACTCGGTGTTAATTTTAAGCTATGTTAAAATATGGGTGCTATTCATTTTACTAAGTAGTTCAGTTACAAATTCATTTTGAATGCTTACAATATCCCAAGCACTGTTAAGAACTAGGCATAGACAAACTGTGAGGCCTGGCCTTTTCTTCCCAGACATGGGTAAACCCATACGGGAGACAGAGAAGGACACATTACAGGGCAGTGGAGGAATTGCTGTGACAGCGAGCTCATGGTGGCATGTTACTGGGGCAGACAGGCAGTGTTCCTCTAGGAAGAAATCATACAAGCAGTGGGACAAATTTACATAATAGATTGATTCTGGTCAGCTTACTATTGATACTTGAATTGATAACTAGGAAAGCAAGCAAATGGGCCATGGACACATGTCCAGGAGGCTGCGCAGACAAGTCTAAACTCCTCTGAAGGGACTCCTCTGCCAGTGGACTTTCCTGAGGGCTTTGGCTGCAAATGGCAAACAGGCATCTTGGGAACCAGTTGATCAGGACATGTGAGCCTCTCCTCAGTTGCTTAGCTTAGTCATTGTTTCTAATGTTTTGAGGTCTCAAAGAGCCATGTGAGTCAACGAACCACATATAACCAAGGACAGGAGGTTCTGGCTGAAAGCTGCTTTTTTTTTTCTTCTTCTTCAATATTAAAGCCAAAAAGATTATGGGACAGGACCTTAAAGAGCAGGGAAAGATGGACGTATGAACAAGAGACAGCGTGTCTTCATTTAACCCCGGAGTAAAAGATTGTTACTCCAAACTTCACCTACTTTCTAAAATACTTTTTTCTAATGTAAAATGCGCTCATTCTGCTGGCAATCTGTTCCAGTTATTTATTGTTGTGTAATAAACCACACCAAAACCCTGTGGCTTAAAACAACACTGTTCATTTTGCTTGCAAATCTGCAGTTTGGGCAGGACCTTCTGGGGATGACTGTTCTTGATTGTCCCCTTTTCCATTCGAAGTCAACTGGGAAGCTTTGACTGGAGCTGGGAGATTTATTTCCAAGATGACCCGAGAACTGCTGCTGTTGGCTGATCACCAGATGGGACCCACGGCCGGAGGCTTTGAGCCTGTCTGTCAAATGCCCAGGCTACTCTAAGTGGATGGTTGAGTTTTCTCAATCGTGGTAGCTGGGTTCTAGGAGCAAGCGTTCCAAGCATGGAAACTGTGTCTAATATCTACTGGTGAAAATAGCTACAGACAGAACCCATTCACAGTCAAGAGGAGGGGGGATATAAACTCTGCCTTTTTAGGGGATGAGGAACAGAGTTTGTGAATACCTTTAATCTACAAAGACCAAAACGTGATCTTATTTCTGTCGTGTTTAAGTACCATGATTACTTTTTCTTCATTTATGTAGTTCAAATAATTAGTTCTATTGTTTCTCCTTTTCTTTTATCTGCTCTTAGCTACTTCTCTGTAATTTTAAAAATAATTTTGTCTATTCTAGACGCTTTGTTTTCTATTTTTTATTTGTGCATGTTTGTAACACATAAGAGTTATGCTTGTCTTGGGCAATTGGTACATGCATATAGCATAGTTTGGCAATTTTCCTTTTAAATTTTTATTAGTGCATATTTGCAGGACCTAATGACTGCATTCATTGTGGGGAGTTGGTGCATGTGCATAAACACATCTTAATTCTTCTTACGTGCTTTCCCCCTGCTATCCCTCCATATCTTCCATTTTGCAAAAACTCTTTCTCCCTGTTTCTTAGCATCACTTTTATTTTGCTCTTTCATTATTTATACATTGGATTAGGGTTGTGTGTCTGATTTACTTCACTTAATGTTATGGTCTCAGGGTGCATCTATTTGCCTACAAATTATATTTCTTTATGGCAGAGTAGTACTCCACTGGGGGTAAATATGTTTTCTTTGCCAGTTCATCTGTTGATAGAGTTATATAAATTACAAATGTGGTGAAGTTTTTTGCCTACTAAGTTTGACTCTCCACATACATGTGGAGAAGGCAAGGGATTGACCTAAAATGCTTTATCATAGGAAAAGGACAAATGAGAATACCTTCTCACTTTGAGGCAAAATGCATTTCTTGTCAGAATCATTTATGTGATTAGGGAACTGATATGCCAGTGATATTTGGATACGTTAAACATACTTTCAGTTGTTCATTTGTATCTTGGGCTTCCTTGTCAGTTTTAAACTTATGAAGAATTTAAGGGGCCTTGGTAATATACATCAGGTTCTTACCCACATGAGTTCCTTAAATGAGGCTAAACATAAAATTAGGCTAATTGCTCTAAAATTAGTCTAAATACAAATCACTCTGAAACACTGAGTAATTGTGTTAAAACTTTTCATTGATAAGACATTGATTTTTGTATACTTATTTTGGTCTTAATTTACCAAAATGACTGGATGGTTCATTTCTAAAGAAGAAAAATGTAATTTTCCTTCTTTCTCCATTTTACTCACTTTCCCCCCTGAGTGGAAAGTTACACAAAAGAAAAAGGTAATGAGATAGCAAGGTTGTTTCACTTCACAATGTGGTACGGATCAGGCTCTGGAAGTACATGTTCTTCTTTTCTTGCTACTTGTGTTTCAAATGGAAACCTTCTGATTAGTCTCAGAGTTAAGATATCCCTATTAGCTAAAGCCACACATACATTATTTTTCTCTGCATACCTTATACTTTGGTGGCACAGAAGGACACACTTGATTGGCTGAATGGGAGAACAAGTATGTCTGGTTCAATCTATTTCACAAGTTAAAAATTGGAGCTGGAACTAGGTACTAATTAGATTTTGAGCACCCAGCACTTTCTATGTGACTTTCTGTAACAGGCAAAGTTCAACATCTCTATAGCTAAAAACAACTATGATGTTAGAATATGGAAAAATTAATGTTTTCAGCTACACGTTTTCTTAATGTCATGAACAAGATGTGGTTTTTGCAAATATATGGAAGTTGTGACTGGGGAGAGCAACATTTATCCCCTTGCTTAGCAAGCATTATCAAATAGTTATTTGAGGTAGTTTAGGGATCTTGGACCCCTCCAGTAAATAATAACATCTTTCTGGAGCAGGTTCTGGAAACATTTGTTCAATCGTCAAATATTTATCAACTGCCTATTATGCACTAGTAACTGTTCTAGAGGCTGGGGTACAATTTGTGAACAGAACACTCCAAGTTCTTTGTTAGGTGGTATTGACATCCTGCTAAGAGTAGCTAGAACACAAACAATTATCCTTATCAGTAACAACGGTTAGTGGAAGGAATAGATGAGGGCGCAGCTCAAATTGCCTGTCATTTAAGTCTTGGTATTAGAATTCCCACTCATTTCCAGACTGGGATCAGCCTCCTCATGTAGGGAGGATCTATGGCAAGATGAAGAAAGTAGGCAAAATGCCCAATTATTTTCCAGTTCCTCAGTCTGATAAACTATTGCTCATGGGATGAACAGGGTAAGAGGAGAAGGGGAAGTTTTATGGAGTGTTAGAGATGCATGACAGCCCTGTATCCTTTCAGAGGCAATCAGTGAAGATTTTGATTTTAGTTACTCATAATAGACAGTAGGAAACAAGGGACAGCAAACTTCCACTCCATGGAATCACAGAGACAGTAGCAATATTCGATACAACGTCTGTTTTTCATGGGTAACTCAAATCCATAATGATAGCAAGAGCCTAGTAGGTATGATAATGTGCTGAGTGTCCACTGGGAACACAGACATCACAAGGATATACTCTTTCTCCCCGGGAGTTTTTGTCCGGTAGGAGCCACAGACAGGTATTTACCAATAACAGAGCTATAGGAGGGTTTGGAAAGAGTGTCTCTGGGAAGTGTTTTGGCAATAGGAACTGTGAATGCTTCCTATAGGAAGGCTTTTCACTTAGGCATGGAAGTTCTGGATGAAATGTTATCTCTTCCATAAGGCATTTTTATTCTTGCAGAAGAAATCACTGCCTTCTGCCTCTAAATTTCTATGATAATTTAACTAACACATCCTATTGTGTTTGTTATTTTTATGTCTCCTCTACTAGGTCACTGCAATGAATCTATTATTTCTTATACCATCAGCTACTGGAGCAAGTAAACATGTCTCATATGTAATAAGTATTCAGGAAGTGTTTCTCAAGGGAATAAGCCATAAACCTATAAGGAGACAATCTGCTAAAGTCTCTACTAATATCTCGCTCCTATATGTTTTATTTCCCCAATGGAAATGCCATTATACATCCCTTGCCTTATATATGAGCACCACACAGGAAGCAGTTACCTCAGTAACTCTTCACACTTTGCCTTTGAATGTCCATTTCAGTGCCCTCGTTGTTTATTTTCTCAGTATTTGTTACTTATGGTTCTTCTTACAGCATAAGGAGTCATTTCTATCAGAATATATAGACTTAGCTCCCTAGGCAGACAAAGAAGAGCTGTTATGTTCTTATAGCTGCTCTCTATGAACAGCTTGGGAGTATAGAACTTCATGAGGCTTTTTCAACTCTTGTTCTTTTACTTGTGGCTCTTTCTGAGACTATGAGTTGTGCATGATTTGAATAGCACAAATATGAGAAACAGATTATCAGTGCAACTAATAGTCCAACTAGTAAGTTCTTTTTAGAAAAATATTATCTGTAGCTGCTCCTTCCAAATTCTAATGTTTATCACCACTCAGACAACTGTGAAGGAATTGTGGCAGTATTTACTCAGTTCCCCCAAATAATAGACTAGCAATACGTGAATGACAATCTAAGATCCCAAAGGAGCCTAAGTTTTCAAGAGCTTAAGTGTGTGACCAAAGGCTTGGCAAGACTAAAAACCAATGCCTGCAAGTGTAGAAATGCTGAAAACCCCATTTCCACGCTTTCTGACTGGTTTGGCCATCTTTGCAAGTGTGGCTCTGGACTGAGCTGGCAAATCTTCTCCCAGTTTCTCTTTACATGAAGTTCAATGTTTCAGTTGTGTGGTTTGGCGCTTGCTGAACTGCATTTAAAGTTTCAGGGTGAAACTCTGCAAGTGTGAGGCCATGTGAATTGAATCTGAATAAAGAGCGCATTGAGGGGACCTCAGTTATTTCTTCTCCAGTTCTACAGCTCTTTGGTATCTAATGACTGCTATGCTGGGTGTGGTCTCCTATGCCCGTGTTTACTCACTACTCTAGAATGCTTGTTAAAGAGAATTTTAATTTGTTGTATATGTGTAGTCTTTTAAAAGGATGCTTTTGTTAAGTACTCTATGTCCCCATGGCATAGAACTCAAATAATATTTTCAAAAGCGAAGTGAATATTTTCTAAGATATTATGGAATTCCAGATAATTTCAAGGGACATTTAGAAAGCATTAGTGCAGATATTATTGACTAGGTAGTAAAATTTTAATGAGATTCTGGTTTGATGACATTACACTGCTCCAACTAACAAGCACAGAAAGCTGTAAATCTTGGACTTCCAAGTGATCCCCAGATAGCTTATATTCGTGATATTGTTTAAGATAAATCATATGCCTGCAGTCTGTTTTTCTTTGGAGATGCAATTCTTGATTAGGAACTGATTTTAGTCCCTTAACCCCAGAGGACCATTGCAGTATCTGGGGACACTGGGGGTGGGAGAGGGTGGTGACAGTGACATGCTAACAAGATGCAACTAGTGAGGAGAGGCTGAGATATTGCTTAACATCCTACAGTGCACAGAACTCCCACATTAAAAATTACATGGCCCAAAATGTCAATATGGGCCTGTAGAGAAGCTCTAATTATGGTGTTTTGGGGAGAACGTTCACTTGATTGACTGTAAGATCTATCTGGGGAATTGGTGGAGCACACTTCTGAGTGTCTGGGTGGGTCATGGAGACGTAACCTTGGGGTCTTTGGCCTCTTTCCCCTTCCACTGGCGCTGTGCACTTGATTTGTTTTCCGGCCATCACACACTCGGTGCCTTTGCTGTGTAATGTCCTGCCACTGTGACGTTTTTGCTTTGATGCCAACCAACCACAAACTGAATCACCTGCCATGGAGACAAATTGCACCTCTCTTCCTTTGGGTTGTGAAAGTCTCATGCTGTGTCTCAGTGACGGGCAAGAGGACAGATGCACTGGTCTAGAGATAGCCAAGAAGTAATCCTAATAGCTGTTCTTAGTGGACTTCTAGGATTCATTTGGGGGTGAGGGTAGGAAGTTGGGGAGAGAGGAAACTTGGCTATACCAGTCATTTAAGCATTTTTGAATGTAAATGTACACATCTATGCTTCTTCTGAGTTAAACAAAACTTACATAGAATGTGTGAAGGTAAGAAATCTACCAAGGGTGACAAGCACTAAATTGAGAACAGAGTTTTCAGGCAGTGGGTCTCAGGCTACATATCCCTTGTTGCCCTGAGAGACGCCCTTCTGGTAGTATTCAACATGATTCAGTAACATTAGGTGCAAATTATGGGTCACTTATAGTGAACCAGACACTGCAGGGCTCTGTTGGATTTTAAATGATTGTGTTACACTATAGCTGTCTACCTGTATGTGGCACTGTGGCATGTGAAGAGGTGAGTGATCTGAGTGGGTCCGCCTTTTTAGCTACACTAGGGACGTTAACGCACCATGTCTCTTAGGTTTTCCCTCTCCTTGTTCCCACTGACGTCTCCCAAGTTTTGTCTATTTCCTTTCACTTACCACTGGCGTTCTAGTTTTCTCTTTGGGTTATAGAAGCAGACCATTTCTGTTTCCATAGCCCGACTTGCTAGTCTTTTTTTTTTTTATAGCTTTCATATACACAGTTCTACTTACCCCAAAAAGGCCTAATTTTTATCACCAGGCAATTTCCCTGTGCTGCCCCTCATTTATATTTCAAGTGAGTGTTTGCATTGGTCTCTATATATCCTGTGTCTCAGCCAGAACTGTCGACCACTTCCTGGCTTCCTGGCTTCCATCTCCTTACTTGTCCTGTCCCCTTTGCAGGGAACATCCCCACATCTCCCATTATTGCCTGGGCCTCAAATATCAGGCCCAATGCACCGCCTCCAGATTTCCTCAGCTTCAAGTTCTTTGCCTCTTCTCAGTCTCCGTGCTCTGGCCTTCTTAGTTCTTCTTATGGTACAAAGTATTTTTATTCTTGATTCATAATCCTTCATGCAAACGAAATGAAAGGAGCTTCTGGGTGAACAGGAGTATGGGGTGCAGCAGAGCTTTTCAAACTTCAGGAGGCGAACAAGTCATCTGCAGTCTTACAAAAGCCAGGTTTTGGTTCAGTAGATCTGGGTGAAGGTTGACATTCTACATTTCTAATAACTTTTAAGCTTCTTGCTGCTGTGGATCCATGAACCACACTATGAGTAGCAAGTGTGTACAGGACTTGGGACAATGCCTTATGACCAAAAATAGTAATCACTGCATAAGCTTGCTGCAGACTAGATGTAAGGAATTAGCAGATACCATTGTGCTAAACAAATCTTTTATGATTTGAATATTACACCTTTGGATTATGTTTTTGACCCTGTCACTTCCTGGGTGTGCATTCATCTACAAGTCAGTTAACTTTCACTAAATTCTACCTTCCTCATCTGCAAAATGAGGGTGTTGATGTATCTTCCATCTCTGCTGTCTCTGGTGGGGCCCGGCTTGCTGCTTGTAACTTGTTTTCTGCCTCAAAAGCCACTAGCTCTGTAGAATAAATTCTAGATCTTGGTTCCAAACTCCCTCTCAGTTATGAAGAGTGCCTCAATAGTAATGCTTATGATAGCATCTGCGCTGGGGGGTCTTGCTATAAGGGGCACATAGGTGAACTTATGTTTCAACCTCCTTTACCAACCTGTATCATGGGTAGTCACGTTTCAGGTAGTCTTCTGCTCTGTAGTTCGGTTTTCCTTAGGCACCTGCTGGGACTATAGCCTGACCTCATAACTCTGTTCCTTACTTGTGGCCAGCCCTTTACCTCCAGGACTGGCTCTGCTCCTGCTTTTTGTGTATCACCAAAAGAGATCTTGCCACTCTTACGCTGAGCCATCAGTTGTCTGTACTTCTCCAACTCTTGGTCCACTCTAAGTAGATTTCCATATTGTTTTAAGCTCCAGTAGGATTTGAAGATATGTATTTCATTATGCATTTGAATGTTTACTAAGAGCCTGAACTATACTTTGTTCATGTTCGGTTAGTTTTAGCCATTTCTTTGTTTAACTCCCTGTTTCCTGAGGTGCTCATTGGCTACAACATTATTTATGTTTTCATGTTTGTGGGTTGAAAAGGATGAATGATTATGAAAATTCTATCTAAGCAAAGTGTTCAAATGATGTTATTATTTTGTTTCATAATGTGTAATGATATACACAAAATGCATATTAAATAAGTAAATCTATTTCTTGACTTTATGTAAGTGTAAAAAGATACCTGTTGGAGAGGACAAAGACTCAAAGGACGGGGCAGGGGATATAGCTAAGTGGCACAAATGCCTGCCTGGTAAGTACAAGGTCCTGAGTTCAAATCCCAGCACCAAAAAAAAAGACTCAAAGGAGGAAATATTCAATAAGAAGTGCTTCATCTCATAATGAGGTACTACTCAGCCATAAAGAAGGGTAAACTTGAGACTTTTTATAGTAAATTGATACAACTCAAGAACATACTCATAAGTGAAATAAATCAAACCCACATATGTAAATATTGTGTTGTCTCATTAGTGTGAGAAACTGAATGAGTGAATAAGATCCAAAATGTACAGTAGATATTATGAATTGGGAAGAAATTGTTCAAAAGAAAAGAGAAACTGGGATGGGGAAAAGGAGAATGGAAGGAAGCAAAAGAATAAATATATATACACAAGACAGCTAGTTGCACAGCTAGTTTCTCTCAGCTCTTTGAAAAGAAAGGTTTGGGACTTCCGGGAAGATGGAGACCAGGTGAGCAGCAAAGGAGCGATCCTCCTTGAGAAACATCACCAGCTCAAGACAGACTTGGTGAGCGTGAATGCCGGGACCTCGGCTGGGAAGTTCAAACTGAACGTGTTTCCCTGAGCTGCCGGGGGAGACACGGTAGGGCGGCCCAAACTGCCGTGGCGAGACGCCGGAAAGCCCTGAACACTGGGCACCAGAGACACTCCACGTGGGGAGGGGGCTTGGCTGGGTCCGAGCGCTCTGGGGGCACAGACAGCTCGGTCCCTCCCGCCTCCCGAGCCGGCGCAGCTTTCCAGCAACTCCCGTCAGAAATCAGATTTTCAGCAGTGGCAACGCCCGGCAGTCTCAGATTTCATGTGCATCGGGCAGGCTACGCAGCCTAGGCCCTCAGCGGCCTGCAGTCCATGGCCAAGGCGGCGCCAGGAGCAGAGGAGCAGAGTATCCCGCTCCCTCTCCCAGACCCGGAGAGCGCGAAGAAGCAGAAGTGGCTGCGAGCGGCGGATCGCGAGCATAGCACAAAAACCTGGCACTTTGGTACCTTCCTGCCTGCAGGGACTCCGAAAACTGGTGAGCTATCTGCGCTCGCGACCAGATCACCGAGTGGGGGAGGAGATCCATCCCTATACCTGCAGGGAATCCTGGGAGGGCGGGGGAGCGGTCTTACACACCCCACCCAGGTCTCTTGGTAGGGAGTAGCTAACCAACATCTGAACAGCCTTTTAAGCGGAACTCTAAGCAGAAAGCTTAAGGGACATTCCCCCGAAGAGAAGTCACTGGAGCAGCCTCTGCAGCAGACCTTTGCCTGCTGAACTGCCTGGGGAATCTATTCCTCAATATTTTGAATCTGATACCCAAAAATGGGAAGACAGAAGAACAAAACACAGTCTCAGAACTCAACCCCACCCAGAACAAGCTTTGAATGTGAGGATACAGGGGAACCAGGAAGCCACATACCTGCAAGTTATGAAACGATTGCATCCGAAATGAAACAACTCCAACAGGCCATAAAAGAGCTTAAAGCAGAAATAAGCCACATACCTGCAATGATCTCTCAGACAAAAAACGAGCTGAAAACAATGATGGAAGAAATGTTCCATACACATAGAGAAGAAATAGACAAAA
>PVLD010023298.1:0-27680 GCA_004027595.1 Dinomys branickii | reverse complement strand
GGTGACCTGGGTGAGGTGTGTAAGACTGCTCCCCCACCCTCCCAGGGTTCCCTGCAGGTATAGGGATGGATCTCCTCCCCCACTCGGTGATCTGGTCGCGAGCGCCGATATCTCACCAGTTATTGGAGTCCCTGCAGGCATGAAGGTTCCAAGGTGCCAGTCTATCCTTTGGGGCTTTCTGCGCGGCCCGCCCGATGCGTACGAATCGTGAGACCGCTGGGCGTTGCCGCCGCCAGAGAGCCGATCTCTGTCGGGAGTCGCCGGAGAGCTGCGCCGGCTCGGGAGGCGGGAAGGATCGAGCTGTCTGTATTCTCGGGGCGCTAGGACCCAGCAAATCTTTCTCTCCGCTTCCGGCATTTGGGGCCCTCCGCGCGGCCCGCCCGACACGCGCGAAACGTGGGATTGCCGGGCGTCTCCGCCGCTAACAAAAACCTTTCCTTCTTTAACTTTGGGTTTGACACCCAAAATATTTTGTTCCAGCAACAAGAAAAGCAGCTAAGACACAACCTTTTTTAAATTTTGAGACAGAGTCTGGGTAAATTGCCAAGACTCAAATTTGCAATCCAAACTGAGCCACCCAGAGTTCTGGGATTTCAGGGATGTGCCACCACACTTGGTTCTGAATCCATTTCAGAGAGCATTGTACAGTTTATCAAACCCATGCTGTATCAGAGAACTAAGCCACTCCCCTTGCCTGCTTATGTTTTGATTTAGGTCCTAGTGAGAAGGACAGGAATGATCCTACCAGATCTTTGAACAATAAAAAGGACTTAAGTGAGACACAGGTACACCTTAGAAGGAAACCTGGACTTGGACTATTCAGAGAATTTCATTAATGGGGAAAAGGAGAATGTAACCACATCATCAAGGAGAACTAAGCGCATGAGAAGCGTGATTACAGATGTGGATTCAGGATCTTGTCCTTTGTTTCCTTAGGCCTTGACCCAGGGATAAGGACTTACTGTGAACAGTAAGGAATATTTACTGCCCTCTCGTATCTCTGGACATTCAACAGGAAGAAAGGGTAGATCCCTACCAAAAAGAAGAGGTGAGGATTACACTTTCTTGTTGCTCCAGAGGAGTTGGAATGATTCTAGCATCCTGTAGAACCACAGGATATCGAACCCATCCTGTCCATTCTGGAGAGAAAATATACTTCTGATAGTTATTTTCAGTATGTATGACAATGGGCTTGTCTCTTTTGTTTACTGCCGCAGCCTTTTCTGGAGTGATGGGCCTTGGGGCTGTCCCTTGTAGAACCAGATGGGTGTGGTCTGAGCCCCTCTAAGGATGGCCAGTTCTTTAGAGGGAAGATTTCCAAGTTACAAAGAATTCATTCATCTTTCAGGACCATAGAGCTAAAAGAATAGCCTGACCATAAGACCATATGGCTGCTCACAGTACAATCCCAGGCATTTATGTCCCAACTGATTATTAATAATGTACCTTCCTCCTAGCTATTAAATCAGACAATAAATTAAATAGTCACCTTCACTAAAAGTTATTACACCCAAGCCTAACTTTTATGCTTAAATTCTAACTGCTAGATCACAATTGTATCACAAGTGCACATTTTATACCGAAAGCCTATGATCTTGAACTGCTTCAGGGCGCAGGGTGTTTGGAGAATGGTATTTGTGATGTGGACAGGATCGTCTGACCTGAAGAACAAAATTGAATTCATCAGTAGAAAAAATATAGTTCATTCTGTTGGGGCCAGGCGACAAGACAGCATCACAAAGAGAAGGTTTTGCGGGAAGGAGGAAAGGTGTCACATACAGGGGGAGGGGACAGAAAAACGGAGGCACAGAGGTGAGAAATAACACTGAACCTCAGAGGAGGTGAAAGGTTGCAAGAATGTCTGAAGTGTGGGGAACAAGCTGGGCAAGTGGGTCTGGACCACTCAGAGCACTTCTTGCCCAGCTAGGGAGTTTCAACCCTATCTTGAACCTATACTGAGCTGGACTTTTTAAAACACAGAAAAAATATTAGATGTAGATTTATTCTAAAACATGTGCTAAAACTTTATACAAGTAAGAAAATATTAATATAGGTTGAACTCTCATGTATCAGGGAAGTATTTTTACATTTCTAGGGATACAGCATCTGGGATTTACTTTCAAATAGTCCAGAAAAAAAAGAGAGACAAAAAGGAAGGGTGAGGATCTTCTGAAAAATAAAGTAGCATGAACACAGGGCAAAGCTGGTGGTTTGTGGACTTAAAGGAAGGCTTCAGGGGATTGAATTCTTATATTTTTTACCCTTGATTTAGAAGTATTCATAAGAAGTTAATAAAAATAAAACATGCACTCCCTGGACCTCACCTGAACCTACAAAGTCAGAGTCTCTGTGTAATACAGTGAGCTTTTGGAAAAGTTCCCTCTGTTCACATTGGAAATGTTGAATTGAGGGAGGGAGGGAGACAGGCTAGAGGTCAGGGTATGATCTGGAATGCAAAGACACTTTTCCAGAGATAGACTAAAACGAGTTGCACTTAGACCGTAGGGTTGGACCTAGACAGTAGAGGTGAAGGGGAGGATGGACACGAGGTGACTGGGAGTCTATAGGCAAAGTCTTATTTCTGATTAGATGGAGTTGAAGTTACAAATGACTTATCAGTGACTGAACGAATGTTGCCAGTATTGAGATGGGAAACAGAAGATGCCAATATGAATAATGAAGATTAGAGAACTCACAGTTTCGGTTTTGCAAGTGATAAAAATACTTGCATCTTCTCTGTTGTAATATTTTCTCAATATACTTTTGCCACATTTCTTATTATTCAGACGCAGCTCATGACGCCAAGTCTATATAGATAATACGCCCTCTGCTCCATCTCCCAGGAATAGGTCTTTATTCAGGGTTTTCAGCAGCTTGTCTCTGAGTTAATTTGATGGGATCTGCTGTTTACAGTGACACACACCCTTGACCTTCTGGCGTCTCCAGTGCTTTTTGTGATTTCTTCTCTGTCTTTTCCCTCTGTCTGACCAAGTCTTGTCATTAGAGAACAAACAATCGACCAAGGTTCCCAGTAACTAAACCTTAGTGGAATTACCCTCTCTTCCCTGAAATTGTTTCCTCAGTGTGGAGGTGTGTGTGAACACACCGGAGGCGCAGAGACCCCAGGGTTAGCCACATCTGTTCTCTCTGTTGATCTTTGTCTTTTTTTTTTTTTTCTTCCAGTCACAAGTATCTGAGCCTGAGACATGACATCTTTTAGGAAATCCAGTGAAACCCCAAGCTTTCAAACAACGAGGTTTAGATTTGCCCAAGGGACATGAGGAAGTGACTTGGGAGTTATTCTATGTGGAGGACCTCTCTGAGGTCCTGGGTTTTTCCTGTAATCTCCATGAGCTCTTTGCAGAAAACCATATTTCTTCCAAGGCTTTCATTTCATCCCTGTCTGAATCTGCCTCCATCTTCCTAATGGCTAATTAAAAAATTACAGCCAAGAGCATTACACAGTAAACCCCTTCCCTGCCATTCTCTGTTTAATTTCTGAGGCCCCAAGCAAAATATCTTAAGAAGAACTGGGAAACATGGCCTTTCTGCTTACAGACTGTATGGCAAACAGCATGCCAGTGGGGAGGCCTTTCTTCTAAGGGGTCCCGGCTGGGTTTGGACATGTTTTATTTCTTATTCTAGAAAGACAAAGTTTAGGGGGATCAATGCTCCCACCATTGTGACTTTTCACCTTTGCCTGCTAATTTTGCTGCATGAGGGAGGCACACGTGCTCACATGCATGCCCATTTCTTCTGCCCTCAGTGCCTGGTTATTTCTTTGAAGCAACGTATGAGTTTTAACTCCCAATTATTTCTTTTTCACTTCAGTTCAGATTCTGAGTTTGATGAAAACTCATCCTTATTCCTGATGTGCACACTTCAGCTGTGCTCGAGTCTGTTTGCAAAGAGAGATCTTGGAAGGCAGTGTCTAAATAATAATCAACACAGTGCTCTAGTTGGATGTGTTTATATATTATCTTAACACTTTATGACATATTTTAATAGGACAAGGGTTTAAAAGTCAGAATCAGACATAGTCAGCTTGGTCTGTTTTAGATTGTTCTTCGTCAATTGTTTTTCTTTCTTGTGATTATATAGTTTTGCTTTATCATCCCTTTGATAACAATTTCTGCATGAAAATTGACTTTATATTTCATTTTTCCCTTCTGTTATCTTAGCAGCATTCATACGCAAACACCCTTTGTGCAGCACTTGTAATATAACTGATCAGGCAAAGCTGTGCTGTAAGAAATCAAAACCATAATAATGTCTTTGGGTTTTGCATTTTAAATACTGCGTTCATGGTTGCGCTGAGGTTTCTGATCCCTTTCCAGACATTACAGAGATTACCTTTGGTAATGCCTGTTTCATTGTACTTTGATATAAAATAATGTGTGTCATAAATCATCCAAGTGACTGTCATTAAACAGGAAAGCACCTACTTATGATATGTAACAATTTGCTTTTCTAATTCGAAGAAGATTGAGGCATTTTAATTATGGAAGGTCTTTGTAAATGAAACTGAAATTCAATATAAAATTGCATTCCTTATGGAATTGTAGGTCAGAAACAATCAAATCTTCATCCATTAATTTTACATTATTTTTTGCATGTGCTAAGTAAAAAATATGCATAGAAGAGATTCCTGAAGTCCTATACTTTTATTACCATTAGTCTGAAAGGGTTATCTTTACTTATTTAAGAAAGATACAAGAGAATTGGTTGTTACTGAGAGTTAATTGGCAATTGTGAATTTAAAAATTTAATATAAGATGGAAAAATCATTGCCTTAAAATGTTGAGAAAAGACAAAGACGAGCACAAAAGCACAAGGGGTAGTAAAGGGGCTCCTTAAAATTATTGGTGTGCTTCATACTTTCAAGATTACTTCCATTTGGAAAGAGAAAGGGGGCTTGGTGCCTTCTCAGCAAAGAACAATTGAAAATTATTGGAGTCCTCCTATTTGAAGGTGATCAGAGCTCTGACCATGGGCCTTGTAGCATGATTTAAAATTATGAGAGCTCTTCAAGTGGTTTAAAACATTGATTTTTTTATGAAATGGATTCCCACATTTTATTTCTTCGATGATGAGGTAATTACAGCAGCTGGGCAACCAAGACGCTCCCTTCTGAAACCAGTACTTTCTCCCTGGCCCCTTCCCTTCTCTTTCTGTCTGCACCCCCACACACCCCTTAATAAGTTTTTTAGTTTCCCTTCTGCGGGGATAGACACATCATTCTTTGTTCTTCCTCATAAATCACTCTGTGACCAAGAAACCAGGAAGTTATTAGGGGTGAGGGGAAGGTCAGGTTGAAAATTCAGATTGATCTAACCTATTCTTGCAAAAGAGCATTTTACCTGCCTCAAATCCAATGCAGAGCACCAATGCGAAGCAATTCCAATAGGACTTTGAATAATGTTTCATAGAAGAGGAGATTTCACTCTCTTTTGCAATGAGTGTTCAAAAGATTAGGAGCTAAGAAGCTTTCACCAATATATAGTTACAGTTACATTTGCCCACATACACTATGCCAACCACACTTTTTTCCTTCTTTGCTCCTAATTTTTCCATTCTCTCTTTTTGTCTATTTCTTTATCTACCATTGATTTAAACAGATGCAAAGGAGATTCTGAATGTAGTGTGAAGACTGATCAAATTGGAAAGGGAGTCTTATAGGTGACAACCTTAGATGTTATTTCTCTCTGTATGTCAGATACTGCTTTTATGTAAACACACACACACACACACACACACACACACAGCAACTAACAAGGAATGTGAGGAGAGATAGTTAATTCAAGGACTCTAGTTTAGATTACAAATTCTGTCTTTCCAGTTCCTGAAAAGCCTCTTTCCCTCTGCCCCGTCTTCTTCCTTGTTAGCTACTCTTTGGGAAAAGGCAGACTCAGTGCTCCATGTGCTTTGTAAGAAGCTTTGTCAGTGTGAACTGAACATAATATTAGGTCTTTGTCAGCCTGAACTCACACCTGCCGCACACAAGGCTTGTTGGCCTTTTATGCACATCATAGCTTGAGTCTAAATCTGAAGGAACAGGAAAAGCAAGAGAGCAAAGCGCTCCAGATGCTCAGTCTGTGTGACTGTAAATTTGAAACGTACCAGCTTTCCATGCAGACCTTAGTGCAATGGGAACTATATGAAAATTCCAAGACATACTGGTTTATTGAAGTGTCTGGCCATTTCTATATGAACTTTGGAACAGATGTACTGAGGCGGGCGATAAAACTGTGATAATAGGGAACATTTCCATGTCAACTCACTCCACCGCTCATCTGAAATGAGAACCAAGACTCAGAAGTGGTGGAGGGTGATTTTAGTTATTATTTTTTACTCAATAGCATTTATGCAAATTCATCCTTGATCTTAGATTTGGTAAAAATCGAGGGGGCATTTTGATATTGACATAAGAACTATATGCCCCACTTTATTTTAAACATATTGACAATAGAATTTCATGATTTACTTTTTTAATCAATACAAGCTCTATAGAAACATGATATAGGCCTTTGAATTTATCTTTATAAAAGTTTTATCATTTTATCACTATATGATACCCAAGCAACTCCAATTAGGTCCCAAGAATCTCTTCAGATTTTGAAGTTGGAGCGATTCCCAAGGCCCGTGCTGGAAGCTGAAGTTCACACTCCCAAGCCTGGGGCCCTGCTTTGTGTATGCCTCTGGTAGGACCACAGCTCTACAGCTCACATCCCCGGATGGAGAAAAGAGCCATCCTGATGGATGGTTGTTGCTGCTTTCTTGGTTTTGGTCACAGCCCAGCCCTCTGACTTCTCCACTTGAGGATGCTCCAAGATGCACTTTGAGGAATGAAGCCCCTGCGGCAGAAGCCAAGCTCTTTGTACTCCTTTTGGGGCTCCGCAAAGCAGTCCAACTAGAGTTGTGAAACCAATGGCGCTCCCCGGAATTCTTGACCGTTTTCCACAGCAGCTGTTGAAATAGAAGGAAAACTTAAACAAAAATGGAATGTGACTGATTTGGGCATACACGCTTCTTAATTCTCTCTCCGCCCTGTGTGTAATAATCTGAGATAACTGGAGAGTGGATTTCTAAGAAACAATGCGTTGTTCTGTTGCTGGCAGAAGGACAAGAGAAGTGGGAAGGAAAGAAGCATCTGTGAGTAAAGGAAGAAAGCGGAGGTGTGAGAGACACAGGCTGCAGCCTCCAGAGAGACCCTGAGGAAGTGGAGTCCAGGAAGCTCACAGAGGCCGCACATCTCACAGAACTCGGGTAAGCTACAGTGGCTGAGCTGTCCTCCTCTTGAAGCCTCTTTTTGCATCACGTTTGGGGAATGTTAAAGCTAGGAAGGACTCATATCCTGTTCTCTGGAATTTCAAATATGACTTTTCCTAGCATCCCTCCTTTTTCCAAAGTAGGTCTTTTTGCTTTATATCTTTTCCTTTTCTTTTCTTTCTTCTTTCTACTCATTTAAAAAAAAAATACAACGTGGTTGCCACTGATCATTTCACGTATCTTCCTATTACTCATTCTGAAAGAGACCTATGACCCTAAGAAAGCAGCAAAATGACAAACAGCAGGAGGAAGCAGCAGAGGCAAGGAGAAAAAAAATGTTAGTGACCTCTATTTACAAAGAAAATCAGGGCTTTGCTTCAAGCAGGCTTTTTAGATGCAGAACAAGGCCCAGGGCATTTGCTTTCTAATATTCTTTTGTTTGTTTGTTGTTTTATCTTTTTTTGAGACGCTTGGTATATTAAAGAGCAAGCACATTCCAAATATACATGTAAAAACCAGTGGTATCCTCCAAATATTCACATTTAACGCCCTAATCATTGTAAAGCACACAGAAATACAATGGCCATGTGTTTACATTCATTTGGAGAGAAGATCAAAAGCCCAAGTTGGCGGCATTTGTAACTGGTAGCCCTGGGACAAATGGCAAGGGCCCAGCCTCTTCACCGCCCAGCTCCAAAGCCGGACCTATGTCTGCCCGTAAGTAGGCAATGTTTCTTATCCTTCAATTTCTGAGGAAAATAAACAGTAACTTTTAATCCTGTGGGCCGGGTACCTCACTTAGAGCATGGTTAGCAAAGCAGCTCGGGAAAATATTGGTTCTCCTCCTCCCTTTGTTGTTTTTCCCATTTCACTTAGGCAGAACCTGGAAAATGAACTTAGGAGAATATTTGGCAGTTACGGATACAGTTAGGTGAAATTCTTCTTGCCCACCGAATACTGGTCTGTGGGATGGGCAGATATGGTCTGGCCGGAAACTGCGTCACTTGCATGTGAGATCCTGTGCTCCTTGCTCACAAGGAAGGAAAAAAAAGGGCTGCACCAGTCTTGAGCTCCCCGGTGCCCCAGGTTTTATGCTGTCACCCCTTTCTCTTCTGTTTTCTTGAAGAGATATTGCTGTCTAAAACTCAAAAGCAAAACTGACGCTTTTCTTTTCTCTATTTTTTAAAATTGAATTTTATTATGAAAAATTTCAAGCATACAGAAAAATAGGGTATAAGGAATGTCCACACACTCATAGGTAATATTCATCTGAGGTCAGTGATGCACATGAAAGTGTACATGGGTGGACGTGGCTGCAGGGTGATGAGCGTGGATGTTCTTGTTTCATGATAATCTTTGGGTCATTCTTCTGTATTCATACCACTAAGCCTTGTACGCCCACACCCACAGAAAACATCATGGTAGCATCCGAATCAGGAAAACTGTAGTTATTGCCATGGACATGGACATTCAAAGTGAGCTAGGTTCGAATGACTCCTAAATTCATGCTTTCTTCACTTGTGAGACTTGTAAGTAGTTTAAACTAAGAGGTAAAAACCACTGGCTAAGTGCAAAGTCATTTATTATGCTTAACCATTTGTTTTGAGAGAAGCCAGAATGTGTGTGTGTATGTGTGTATGTGAGAGAGATAGAGAGATACAGAGAGAGAGAGAGAGAGAGAGAGAGAGTGTGTGTGTGTGTGTGTGTGTGTGTGTGTGTGTGTGTACAAAAAGGAAAAAAACTGTCAGAAAGGCAAAAATATCTCAAGAAGAGTGAAACGATAGGTGAAGTTTCCGACTAGGTTTTCCCAAGCACATCTGCAGGTGAGGTTTTCTTACTATGCAATGACAGCATCAAGTTCAGTGTGCAACAGAGAACATTTAACAGGGTTTCCAAGGTGTCTCATCATACAAAGGAAAGTCACCCAGCTCTGTATCTAGGTTTTCTTTTGATATTATCGCCATGTGATAATATGGTTTCTAGTTAAAAAACAATGCCGATGACGAAACAGAATTCACTTGGCCTGCAGAATATTTACTTATGTGCTTAATTGCCAGGATTTACTAAATAGAAGGACAGACAGCTTTTGTGGCAGCTGGGAATTGTGTTATCCACTTCCTGTGGCTGCAGGAGCAACCACTGGGGATGTTACTGAATCTCTGCCTGTTTCAGCTTTTTCACCTGTGTGAGCCTAAAGATAATGTTTACGCTGTAAATGGCTGACTGCCAAAAATGCTGAATGAAATGGGTGATAGGTGACTGTGAACTTTGATTTTTTCCAACCTTAAAAACATGGGATCCTTGGGACAAAAGAGACACTCCTCAATTCCTTTTGTGGCTCACCCCGCAGAAGGCTCCGGAGGCTGCACTGACCCCAGAAGGCACCCAAACTGTCCAGGCATGCAGAGTCCTATGCTTGTTAATGCTCTCCTTCCACCATCTTGAAATTCTTTATTTTTGAACAAAGAGTTTGTTCTATATTTTCATTTTGCACTGGGTTTCACATATCTAGTATCCATTCTTACCCAAAGGCTCTTTGAAGACAAGCTGCCATTTCTGTGTTGGTATGACTATTTTACTAAGAGAGATTCTGGCTGGCCTATTCACATCTACACCTTCCCTTGTAGGCTGGACTATGAGATGAATACCTGTTGTCTTAGTCAACAGGTGCTGCTATAACAAACTGCCTTAGGCTGAGTAATTGATAAACAACAGAGATCTACTGGTCATGGTTCTCGAGACTGGGAAGTCTGAAGCAAAACACCCGCAGATTCAGTGTCTACTGAGGGCTCGTAATGTTAAATGAAATAAATCAGACACATAAGCTTAACTGTTACATGATTTCTCACATATGAATAAAGAGCAAAATAAAAGATAGATAATAGGAAGTAGACCTTTTGTAAAAAGGAAAGGAAAAAGAGATGGCGGGAGAGGAGGAAAGGAGGTGAGAAAAGAATTGAGATGTGTTATGCACATGTACCAACTCCCCAGGAAGAATGTAATCACTGTGCTGAAAATACGTATTAATAAAAAAATAAAAATTGAAAAAATAAAACACCTAGTACCTGTGAGCTGTGTCCTCTCATGGTGGAAGAGGAAAGTGCTAACAAACACCTTCAGACCTCTTTTATAAAAGAGCTAATCCCAGAGCTAATCCCATTCACACCCATAAGTCCTTCATCTTAACACAGCCATGTTGAGGTTTAGGTTTGTGTGTATACATTTTACAGGGGAAAAAAGCATTCAGACCGTACTATTAGACTTCAAGAGATTTCTGAGTCCCAAATCACACATCAGAAAAGTGAAAATTCCAAAATGTTCTGAGTAGAGCTTGAGGTCAAATAGACCTCTGAGGAGTTCCTTAAGAAATACCTACCCGGAAAGTAAAAAACAGATCTCTTCCAGATTGTTATTTAATTTTACCCCAATGACATTTACAGGGCTTCCCCTTTCTTTCTATGGCACCACTTTTCAGTACCAAACATTCTAGTTCAACAAGTTTTATAGTGTGAAGTCATCCTGTTTTCCAGTATTGGTTGCATTATGTTAGAGTTTGAACATATACTGATCTTAACAGGAGTAAATTTATTTCAGTGGTTTATTCTAAAGTCCACAGATGTGATAATACCACCTATCTTTAAGAAAATTTTTAACGCACCCTGTACATCTCAGTATGCTGATGAATATAGATTTTACCCTTGGATAATTAGTTGGTTAGAAGCCTGATTAAGTGTTACAGGCAGTGAGAAGTACGCATGGTCGGACTGGGCCAAAGCAGAGGACCTTTAAGGAAGCCACACTTCTATGAAGCCCATAAGGATCTTATCAAATCCATTAAGCAGTTGAGCCTGATAGCTCTTGACCAGCCTTCCTTACTCTGTAAAATGTCTGCGTTTGTCAATGAATTAAAGAGATTTGGTTTATTTATTTTATGAGCAGCAGTTCCTCAAGTACTTTACCATAAAACTTCTTTTTAAATATCTCCTACCTGAAAATAGGGACTGAGTATGGTTTCCCTCAGTCAACAACTTGTACAGAACCTGATAGAATTAGAACATGTAGAAAATAGCTCTGCCTTTTTGTGGTCTGGCTCCAAGTTAGTGCCAGTTGAAACAGGTATTGTGTATACATTGGACAGGTGGAAATCAAAGCATCCGTTCTGAGAGTGAGGCTTAGGTCCACAGACAGTTTGCCTTGCTAACATTTTACTTCTCTGTTAGGGTCATGCTCCCTGGGTCACATGTTCCACCTTGCTGGGGGCATCCCCAGGGCAGGAAGAAGTGGTGAGCAGTGCCTTGACATGAACATAACTCCCTAGGAGAGAACCACCATGTGCTGGGTCATTCCTGCCGTATTACTTCTCTCCAACTCACTAGTCTGAGAAAATAGAAACAGAAAGTAAGAAAATAACTGTAGCCATAGAAATTATTTCACATGACTATTAGATGATAAACATCTCCCTAGCAATAAATATAAGAAAATAGATATTTCTTTTGATTTTAACATATGATAATACAAAAAGAAATGTCATGTATTCATATTCTAATGATCGAGAATCAATTTCTTAAGGTGGAAATTAAATCCTGTAAAGAATTTTAAAGTTCAAATATCTTCCAGTTACTTGGGAAGGGAACAGGCTCACATTGGGGAAGTTTAAGCTATCTTAGTAGCACATAAAACATTGGGCATGTGAATAATATTTCTTACTCATGGGAACAGCCATTAGAACACCTCCACATCTACACCATAATAGACTGGTTAAAATACTATCCATTTGTGGAAGTAGAAATAGTTATTTTTATAATATTCTCTAATTCATTATTTTAATGGCAATGCACCTACCAAGGATTCCCCGTATCTCCGCATTTACCTGAAGTCATTGTTGTGCCAGGTTGACAATGGTAGGCTTGTAGCACAAGCATAGAGATGTGGCTACCTTAAAGAACGTTTACGATTTTTTGTCACTGGACTTCCTGTCTATCTCCACCCCATCCCTTCCTTAACAAAACCCTTCACTTTGTCAAGGCATGAGGAGATTGGGGGGCAGAAGGGGTAGAGCGGCCTGGTTGAAACACTGGCCCTTTAAGACTGGTGAGTTCAGGGTCCCCCTCAGGATAATGAGAAATCCAGCAGTGCCCCAAAGTAGAATTCAGCTCTGGTTTGAGTTAAGCTGGCTCTAGGAGATTCCCTTCTTTCACACAGAATGCTTTCACAGATGAGAGGCAGAACTGGGCTTCTTATTTCAGGGTTCAAGCTTGATGGTATAATAGGACTGAGAAAAAGATAGCATTTTAGGGCATCTTGGATGCAAAAAGCATATTGAATAAGGTCAGGGTGGTCTCCCTGGCTCATTTATTCCCAAAGTGTCCCCTTCTAATGCTAAGAAAGAAGGGGCTCATAACCAAGGGTTGAGGTGCTTAGCGGGGTCTCATCTTATTTGAGAGTGCTCTTTGCCCATCTTGAGAGGGCAGGAGCCTCTCAGGTGATTTATTGTAATGATGATGACTATTGTTGGATTATTATAGTCACCAGTGGCAGGGTTATAGTTAAAAATTTGGTGGTGTTTGTATAGTAAATGACTATTTTTACAGCTAGGCTATAAAAGTTTATTTAGGTCTGAAATTTGATATACAAGCTCTTCATCCAGGAGTGCTTTCCTTTCAAATAGAATTTTTAAAAATGGTTAATAAAATCGGTCTGTCTAATTTTCCTGAGTTATATGAGTATTTTGGAAAGCTAGAAATGTATCATTTGTACGAGCTTTCCAACACTTCTTTCTCAGTTGGTCTTGAGTTAAAACAAGATACTATAAAATTTAAATTATTTAAGCTGAGCCTGGACAAATTGAGAAGAAATATTATGCACAGCACTAGACTCGAGAACAGGAGAGGAGCAAGCAATCTTTAAATTTAACTTTAACAGTTCTGTCTGTGGCCCAGGAGAAGAGGCCCTTTTGGAACAATTAGTACTATGCATTTTCATTATGCATTTTATACCTCTAAGTACATAATCATCTGCTCGTGTCTACCTGATAAATAATGAGATTTTTATTTCACATTTGCATTGTTAATTGCAGTATATTACAGAAATAAGATTCCAAGCATCTGTTATTAATAGAATGTAATTTTTTACATAACAAGGGCACTTTACATAGACAAAGAGAAAGCACACTTTATTGGAAGCCACCCCGGTTGGCTGATCGTGTTTTGTTGGGGCATTAAGGTAGTAGATACGGCAGGAATGGAGGTAAGAATACCACCTGTGTTGAAGCTATTAAGATACAGTATACTGTGACGCACAGTCTAGCCAGGCGCTGTGTCCTCACCTTGAGGTAAGAGTGACCATTTCTGTAACTGAATAGCACTGGGGTCTGTGGGTGTTCAGAGGGTAAAATCCCACAAGTGACTTCTTTGGGGAGGCAGTTTCTGACCACAGTGTGAGAGCTCAGTTTGGAAGAATCAGTTCCAGGGGTTCTCTGGATCACTGCTGTCGCTAATGAGGACTCCCTCTGCGCAGGGCTCCCACTCTGCTCCCACTTCCCCACCTGGGGTCTGATGGAGAGGTGGTGCTGTGAAAACAGCAAGAACTAGAACTCTAGGAGCCTGGGAATTCTCCATTTGCTCAATGTCACGGCCCTCTAAACTCAATGAATAAATGGGGTGCAGGAACGCTGACCTTCCTACCCTAGAAGGCTATACGAAGAAGCAAAGTCCAATGAGTGCTCCCCGTAAAAAACAGTTGCGTGATCAAAATACAAGTAATCAAGTAATGACTGCCCTCTGGGAAAGGCTTACGTGGAGGTGTCTTGGAAGTCTGTTCTTTTTGGCAATATGTTTTACAGCTTTGTTAGCCACTGCAGTCAGGGCACAGAACATTTGTAGCGCTGAGGGTGTGGAGCACCGTTAAGAAACTCCCACAAGTCACTCCTTATTACTCATACCCTCCATCCAGTCCCAACCTGACCTTGTCTCCATCACAAACTTTTGTCACTTTGAAAATGTTATATAAACAAGCTCACACAGTAGATAATCCTGACAGAGTGATTTTCCATTCAGCATAAAGCTCTTGACGTGCACCCAGGATTTTGCTTGGACTAATTATTTATTCCACGTTGTTGCTCGGTAACATTCCATTATACAGATGCTTCTGTTTATTGATTAACTCATCAAAGGACCTTTAGGTTGTTTCTAACCTTCAGCTATTACATGTAAAGTTGCTGTGAGCATTGTTTAAAAGATGCATTTTCACTCCTTAGGAGGAACTCATAAAAGTGTGGTTGTTATTTTTACATGGAAAGTGTATGTTTAACTGCATCAGAAACAGACAAACTTTTTCAGAGTGACCATCTCATCTGACACTCCTACCAGCAAAGGATGAAAGAGCCAGTTGTTCTGGATCCACATCAGCATTTCATATTATCAGGTTTTCCTTTAGCCACTTGAATAGCTGTGCAGAGCTACACAGTATGTCATGGTAGCTTTAATCTGCATTCCTGTGTTGAACAATGATTTGAACACCAATTTATGTATTCTTTGCCATCTATCTACTCTTTTTGGTGAAATGTCTCTTCAAGTCATTTGCTTATTTAGAAAATGATCTTTTGAAGTTTTTCTCTGCACTACGTCTGCTCTCCCTCTGGCATGTTCATGAAAACTAGTAATAAATTAAATTGCTCACCAGCTATCGTGAATGTTGGCTGTGCTGTGCTGGGCCATAACAGAAAATTCCTGGAAAAAAAAGTCCTATTATTTTATGTTGCAACTTTTCTTGGTTCCCTAGTGCAGCCCTCTATTTCAAGACAAGAAAAACAATTTTACTAATTCTGACTGATGAAAGGAAAAGAGAATGTAAAGCTAGGGGTGTTTCAAAGGAAACATGCACACCCAAAGGTGTGTTTAAAGAAATGAGGTTAGATTAGATGTCTGACTTCTATCAAGACATCAAAATAATCTGATGCATAAGTATTACGCATAACATGATAATGGATTTAGAGGATGATCAAGTACCATTAAAAACAGAAAGAGAATTGAGAATCTGCCTTATCAAAAAGGAGTATTTCATTCACTTTTACTATGTCTTCAAAATATTACTTGACTTCAAAGCTTTGTAAGCTTTGTCTTACACAGAGATAGTTTACCATATCTGCATCTTTTTCTTACATCAAGATACATCTAAAAGTTCTGAGTAAAGTGCACCTTAGTTTTTATGTATGCAACTACAAAAAAGCATGTTAAAGTTATTTATGTGAAGTAAAATTCATGAAGGATGTAAATCTAATCAAAGTACAAGTTTAATCTTCTTAAATCACATATTTTCTATTAAAGAAAATTTGTTAAACAGGCTGCCTTCCCACCAACCTATGTGTTTTTGGCCCCTTTGTTGAAGATCGATAGATAAATGCACTTGAAGACTTTTCTGTGCCTTCTGTTTTGTTCCACTGATCCAGGTGTCTGCCTTTATGCCATTACCCTGCCACTTTTATCACTGTTCTTTGTGGTACAATTTCAAGTCAGGTATTGTGATGTCTCCTGCTTTGCTGTTGTTGCCCAAGGTTGCTTTTAATATCCTGAATCTTCTGGTTCTATATGAATTTTAGGATTGTGTTCTCTAGTTTCTGTGAGGAATGCTGTTGGGATTTTGATTGGGATTGCACTGAATCTATCTGTCAGTGTTGGGAGTAGGGCCATTTTGACAAAATTGATTCTACCTATGCAGAAGCAGGGCACGCCTTTCCCTTTTCTGGTGTCCTCATTAATCCTCTTTTTCTGAATATTGCAGTTTTTAAGATAAAATTCTTTCACTTCCTTGATTAGGTTAATTTCTGGAAAAATAATTTCATTATTGTGACTGGTATTGTTTTCCTAATTTATTTTTCATTGAGTTCATTACTGTTGTAACAAATGTTACTGATTTTGATAAGTTGATTTTATATCTTGCTACATTCCTAGAATTAGTTATTGATTCTAAGAGATAGTGACTCTAAGAGATATTTGAGTCTTTTGTGTAGAGGAGCACATCTGAAAATAATAATTTGACTTCTTCCTTTTTTATATGCATCACTTTTATTTTTTCCTCTTTCCTAATTGGTTTGGCTAATATTTCAAATTAATGTTTAGAAGAAATGCTTTCAGTTTTTCTCCATCAATAGGATGTTGGCTGTTGATGTGTCATAAATAGGTTTTATCAAGTTAGGTATGATCCTCTTATACCTATTTTCTTCAGGATTTTTATCATGAAGTGGTGTTGGATTTTGTCAAAAGCCTTGTCTGCATCTGTTGATATGATCAATATGAATTTTACTGGAAGATAAAAAATGTAAAACACTTGAAGTTATAGGTGTAGGCAAGGACTTTCTGAATAGAACCTCAGTTCCACAAGAAATAACAGCAAGAGAAAACAAATGGCATTATAGCAAACAAGAAGGCTCCTGCTCAGCAAGCAGAAAAATTAGTAGAGGGAAGAGACAGTCTACAGAATGGGAAAGAAATTCTGGAAGCCATTCCTTAAACATAAGAAGAATATCTAGACTGTATAAAGAATGGCATTTTGAATGGCAAATTTGATCACCCAAAATAAGAGACCCAATCAAGAAATAGGCAAATGAAATGAATACATTTCTCAGAAGTACAAGCATATGAAAAAATGTTCAACATCTCTGGCCATTAGGTAAATGCAAATTAAAACAATGTTAAGTTTTCATCTTACAGTAGAAACAATGGCCACCACCAAGAAATCAAAGAATAACAAATGCTGGTGTGGTGGTGGTGATAAAGGAACCCTCTTACATTGTTGATGGAAATGTATACTAGTACAACCACTATGGAAATCAGTATGGAGAGTTCTGCCATGAAAATGCTAACCAGACCAAACCCTGTGGAGAGTTCTCTAATGACTAAAGTCAGAAATTACATTTGACCCAGCTATTCCCCTTGTAAGACACACAACCTTAAATGTCTTATGGTATCTCTAGGTAGATTCCTCAAAGAGCTAGGATATCATACTATTGCAATACATGCATACCAACATTTATAGCAGCACAATGGATAAGATCTAAATCATGGAAGTAGCCTGTATCCACATCAGCAAGTGAAATCATAAAAAAATATGGTATCTATACATAATGGAATATTGCTCTGCTATAAAGATAAATTCAAGACATTTGTAGGAAAATGAATACATTTGGAAAATATAATGTTGTATGAAATAAATCAGACACACGAGCTGAAATACCATGCTGGATTCCTCACTTGAGTAAGGCAGAGTACAGACAAGGAGCAAAATATGGGATGGAGAGAAGGAAACAAGGAGAGAGACCTTTTCTAAATGAGAAGAGGTCGGGAAGAGTGAAAGGAGGAGCAGGGAAAGTAAGATTTAAAATGTGTTGTGTATAGACACCAAATGTGTACCTACAATGCCTCTAAACATGTCTATTAAAAACATAAATTAAAACTAATAACAACAACAATGAAAATGGGGAAAGGGGATTAAGACATGGAAGGAAATAGATGGGAAGGGCAGAAGATTAGAAAAGAATTAAACTGTGTTACACACATGCACCTCCTCCCTAAAATGAGTGTAAACTTCATGTACTACAAACGTGTACTAATGAAAATTTTAAATACGGAATTTGATTTTTCTAATGTAAGTCCCTTATTTTAAATTCCCTCTGTTAGATCTTGCTATCTGGATTCCCTGTTTGGGGTCCAACATTATAAAGACCTTGTTTGTGTTCAAATCCAAGTGCTTCCCTCTCTCCAAAGAGCATTCTAGGGCACTAGGAGGAGTGCCCAGCTGGGACCTGCACTAGACCATCCCTTTAAATCCACCTCAGCTTCCAGAGACCTGGAATTTCTGCCCGAGGCACTGAGTCTGTTCCCAGAACCTATGTGGGCCCTTGCCTCAGTACCTAGTTCATCTTCATGAAGGATGACCAGGCTTGGGGTATTCACACTGCTAGGTCCAAAGGGTGCCAAGGGTGTCTGTTTCATGGGGTGTGGTTGTGGAGTGTTTGTGTGCATGCTAGTGTACCCCATGCATACGTGTGAGGATTTCCTGTCCGGAAGGGAGCAAAGGGTAGTAAGAGTTGGAGGCAGAACTCAGCCTGGGGAAGGACAGAAGGGCAGGAGCAATTGTGCTGTAGCTCTGGGGGGCCAGGCCTGCTTGTAAGAATGACCGTGCAAAGTTTCCAAAGAAATACCTTCCAGGCTCCAGCTCAAAATTCACCTATGCCACAACAGAAATATTTCCATTATTGAAGTTGTGTGGTGCATTTCATATCTTAACAGAGATACTCATTCTGACAACTCCTATAATACTTAGTATGTGCTGTGTCGTTTAGAATTTAATTATATTCTATTAAGTACAGTGCACTTTTGTTTTGTAGGAGCTTTGCTTTATTTTATTTTGTCTTAACTAGACTGCAAATCCCTAGAGACAGAAAATAAGACTTATACCTCTGTGGCATGCCCTGGATGTGATTAGCAGAATTTTGAATATGGGATAGATAATAAATACTCACTGTTTGATAGATAGACCTACAGTGCCTTATAAATATGTTCCACAAGACTTAGGCTAACAGTTCTAAAACCCAAAGTTGTAAAGAAAAAGCAGGAGAGTTTCAGGTACACAAGAAAATGATATAAACTTTCGGAAATGAGTAGAAAGACATGGGAAAGTATTTGAGCATCTGACTTAGTTTAGCAATAGGCTGGAAAAAGCAGTTTAGGTGGATATTTCCATTCCCCCGAGTTCTGCCCTGAAGGATCTCTAGGAAGTGATAGGCAGACCCAAGGAGGGTCTCGCAGACAGGGCTGGCTTCAATTGTGAAAGCAGTGGTAACACATGGAATTTGAGGAGCTGTTGTTTTACAGTAAACAATTTGTTTGCACCCAAATCAATAATATATAAAGAGACTGGTCTTGTGTGTTTTTAGAGGAACAGGCCAGGGAATCTGCTTTTGCTATTAAGATACTAGCAATAGTAACTTCCTGCGCTTTTCCACCTCCTCGGGCACTACCATGTAGTCTCATTAAAATTATAATAATCAGTATGTTCTTTTCAAAATTGATCTGTCTTATTTTTCTAAGGTAGATAGGACAGCTCATGGCTTTAATTTTCTCTATAATGTGGTATGATTTGATATGGCCAATTTAGACTCAACTTTTTGACAACTGCTTATACATCCAGGTCTACCCTGAGAATAGAGCCAGGCTCTGAATCAGAGGGTCTCAGTGTGTGGTCCTCGGCGCATGGGGATCTTTAAGTCTCTTGAAGAGGTCTTCGGAATCTACACTATCTTATAAAAAATCTGCTATGTACTTTCTCACTTTCATTTTCCCACAAATATGGAAGGGAGCTGTCCGGAGGTTGTGTCAGATGATGACGTCATTGCTCTGTTGAATTTTGGATGGCATGCTCACATGTCCTGGATCACAGAAACTTGCCTGTCTTAATCTTTAATATAGCAATTATTGATAGATATAACCTACATAAACCATGCCTCTGTGCAGTCTTCCAGCTTTAAGAGGTGCTGGGAGCAGAGTTTAGAACTGCTGCATCAAACACATGAACAGCCACCTACATCTCCAATGAATCTTTGCATTTCCCAGAGTTCAGCACGAAGTCACAGAGATCATTAAAAGTTAGGAAGTCAGATTTATGAGGAGAGGTGAAAGGAGTTGGGATTGATCAGCCCAGAGAAAAGAAGTTGAGGAGATTCTGTAATAATGATGTTCAGGTATGCGAAGGGTTGACGTACAGGACAAGAAGAAATTGGCTTAAAGTGCAGTGGGTGAGATTTAAACTAGTGATAAAGAGGAATTCTCTGACAGGGGTTGTTAAACAGCAGAGTGGGTGACTGGCCAGACTTGTGGAATCTCCCTCTCTGGAAGTCTTTTTAAAACACGATAGATTTCCATCTGTCTGGGATGATTTAAATGTGGCTGTGCCAGAAAGCTAGGTGGATGGACGAGATGGTGTCTTGAGCTCCCCTGCCAGCCCCTTGCTTCTATAATTAACTTGATGAAAGGCACTGTGGTGATTTGCTTGAAGGGTTGAGACAGGAATGTGCTTGCTGATCCCAGGATAGGTCCTGTGTGGGAAAGCCAGAAGTTTGCTTCCTGGCTGGTGGCTATCCCATAACATCTAGGCAAATGATTGATTCCTGGAGAAGTCCACCGCAGGTCAGATTTAGAGGGATTAAGCCCTAGGTCCCTGCTGAATCTTCCTCATTTTCTAGGAACAGAAAAGGAATTTGATAGATTGGTTTTAGTTAGATGGATCCTGGAAAATGTCAAATATCAAATGGAGGCATTTGGACATGGAATGTTTATGAAAAAAAGAAAATGAAATGCAATCCTTAATTTTATGACAGCATAATATCAGAATACCTGAGTGGAAAATATGAGAATAATGCTCTTCATGGACACTTTTCATTTTACTATTTATGGGTGATTTACTCTTTGCTGCAAAATTAGTGGAGTGGCACTCCTTCTAGTTTTCAGAGCCACTTGCCTTTTGGAGATTAAAAGTTTAAATTTTCCTGTACAGGGTCTGAGAACCAGAAAACCAGTGACATTCCAGGGTAGTTTGCTTCCTTTGCTTATCACTTGAGTTTGGATAAGTAGCTCAAGCCTGGACCAAAACAAGAGGAAGGAAAGAATACAAATGGGCTGGAGTCCTCCTGTTGGACCGTGACATTGAGGGCAACACAAGAGAAATCCGCGCAACCATCTGGGATAATAAGCTAGGTTAGAGAAGATAAGTAAGATTTAATCTAAGTGTGGGCCCAATCACTATGGTCTCTGCTGACACTCAAAAAACATTTGGATCACGTACTATCTTGGCTTGGGTTCACTGACAGAAAGCAGAAAAAGAAGTCAGTGGCGGTCCCCTTGGTACTTTCAGAGACTGCAGGGGAGTTTGATCAGATATCATTCAGGAAAACAACCCTGGCAGATAGCAGATAACCTCACTGTGGGAAATGATACCAGCCTCTCTCAGTCTCCAAAGGATTCCAGGAGGCTATAGACCTCTTTTGACAAACCTTGGTGTTGAATGAGATGGGAAGGCCATGCCTGGGGCAATACAATAAATAATCATTCTGTCACAGAAAAGAAGAAAGTGGAAGAACTTCAATGAAACTTTAATACAATAAATCTACTTGAGTTTTTGAGGCCATATCATGGAAATACTCAAAAGACGGTATTTTTCAATCCTATTTTGTGACTCAAACTCACAGTCTTTGATGGAGACAGAGAATTCTTTCTGGAAAGCAAAGATTTACTCTAGCAAGAACTTGCTTACAGGATACCTACTAAAACATCACATCTGGGATTTAAAAAATGAGCAGGACCATGGTCCAGTAAGGATACACCCTCATTTCTCATTTCTTCAAACCAGCCTTTCTACTAAGCCATCCAAAATAACCCAGGTGAGGACCAGCCGCTGGGTAAAAGCTTACCACCTTTGTAATAGGGAAGGACATTTTTTTTCTTTCTTGGCAAAGTAAACCGGTGATCATGAAGTTCTGAGTAAGATTTTGTGGCTAGCAAAGAACACATAGCTGTTTTGCCTGTGTGCGTTTTTAAAGCCTTGTTGTAAGCCAGTCAAGGACAGGCTCTGACAGAAGCTTTGGGTGTCCACTAGGGACTTCACGGTTGAAATACTTAGTCTTTTCTTTTATCCAGATTGTTCTTTGAGTGAATACTTTTGCTGATGAGATCTTCATGCTTCCTACCCCTAATTATCTTCCAGCTTATGTTTTACCCATGTCTAGGATCCAGCTCTCATCCCAGTGTAGCTTTCCTGCTTCCCACAGCCCCAGCATCACCAACTCACCTCGTGACCTTATGCAAAGACACTACTCTTTATACTAGAGTTTCTTGTGTGTATGTCAATATTCACCATTTAATTGCATGTTCTCGTAGGGCAGTGGTCAAGTTTTTATTGTTTTCCAGATTGAAACCTTATAACTGCTAATTGCTCGATATCTTTTTCCTTTTTTATTGTTATATAGGACTTTCTGAACAGAAACCCAATTACATACCAAAAAAATACCATGAATGAACAATTGGGATTATAATATATCAAAAGGCTTCTGCACAGCAAAGGAAGCAACCAACAGTGAAGAGACAACCTACAGAATGCAGAAAGATGTTTACCAGCTCCTCCTGGGACAGAGAACCAATATCTAGAATATATAAAGAACTCAGCAATTAGGCTTCCTCTCCAAATACTAGAAGTAATTTTAAAATTGGCAACTAAAAGAAGTACACCATCTTCCATTAAAATTTACTGTGGAATAGAATATAATTTAATATATCTTTTCCAAAAACAGAAAATGACCCAAATGTTAACAGATCTTTCTGGAAGGAAAGAAGAGGAAGTCAAAGTAAAAAGAATTAAGATGTGATATGTGCATATATCAATTCCTGCTGATGATCATTAAGTATTATGAACATGTGTGAATAAAATTTAAAATTTAACTAAAAATAAAAGATAAAACATATATAAATAGTTTCAAAGAGTATGTTTATTGGCACTAAAGAGTCAGTTAAACAAAAGAATTTGTGTATTCAAAAATAGAAGTAATGAGAAAAAGTAGAAGCAATGGGAAAACCCCCTTCTACATGTATATTTATTTAAATAATTATAATTAAATAGGTCAATGAAAAGAATACATGTACATGTATGTGTATTTATGTATGAATGCCAAAAATTAATATCTATGATTTAGTTTCTCAACCACAAACCACATAAAATCACTAGAACTGAAAAAAACATTTCAAATGTCAGATTAAAATCCTTGGTGAATACTATGCTGATTTTCATTAGGGAAAAAAAAACAAAAGAGAAAAGAACAAATAAAATTACCACTATGCTCTCTTCTAGCAAAATTTCCTCTTTTTAGTAAAACTCTGTGCTTCAAACCTCTGATGTGTTTTCTAAATTTTTATACTAACAGTCACCTGCAGAAAAGCATGTGAAGATGATATAGAGATAATATAGTCACTGGTTTTCTTGTCTTTCCGCTGTTGTTTAGGTGAGGAAAGTTGCAAATTTTTTTCAAGGCAGGAATATGACATTTCCACAGATGGGTACTTTCCTGCACAAATGTAAATTGCAGAATAACCTTTCCTTTCTGTGAGAAATGGACTCTGCAGTTGTACAAAGCATACTTTAAAATTACAAAGAACATGGAAAACGCTCTGAGTAATTATTGTTGGCAGAGACATAATTGTGTTTAAGTTTCTCCTTTGCCCATTCTCTCACTTTTTGATTTCTCAACTAAATTCCTTCTTGGAGTCAGGTTTCAAACTGGAATTACTTTTCACTCTATGTGAATTTGGATGTGTGACAGTATATGGACTGCATAGTAGACCAGACTTTTTTAAAGCTTCTTTTGAAAGATTTGTCTCTGTAAAAGCCACTGCAGTGGGTTGCATAGATTTTCTTTACCTATTTGGGGCAAAAAATTAATGATTCCAATAACTGTATTTTAGCGTATGGAACTAAACACTCCAAGGGAGTCCCACAAAGGGGCAGTGACAAAACTAGGGCTGAGCTTTGGGTTATTTCCTATATTCTACTTTAAGAATATTTCATATTGATTTGCTCGTTTTTCAGCAAATTCATACCCTTTGTAATCACTGTATTGACCCCAGTGAGAGTGAGAAGTACAGAGTCTGTGATATAAAGATCATACACTCCAAAACCCTGACTTAAAAGCATTGCTTGTCTGAACCTTCATTCTTTAGAAGGTCCTGTAAATAAGTACTTTCAACCTTGATATGAACACAATTCTCAACGTAGAATGGGCTCTAAGTTGGGTTAGACCACAATAAAGTGTGTTGAAAGCCATTAGTAATTAAGAGCACGGCTCTGTGCTGATTTGCTTTATGGTGTATTTCATGCTGCTCATGTACAGTGGGTAATACACGTGGATTCAGCATAAATTTAATTTTGCACATTAAGTGAAGTGCAATAGATAAATTATGCCTGAAGAGAAGCAACCAGCTACCATAGCCACTTCAACTAATGTACCCTGGAGGTGCCTGAGCACATCGGTAGTGTCGAACCACTAATGCATCCTGGATATCTACATGGATACATTCGCCGTGTGGAGTCAGGAGTAGCATTTTGGCTCTCGGGACATGGAGAGCTGAGTAAGAGAACTGGTCCAGCTTCGTGGGACCCAGCTGCTCCCCTGGATTCTTAAGGGTGTTTTGCCATGGCTGGCCTTATTTTGGAGCTGGTAGAAGAGTCTTAGATAGGACTTTCCCATGACCTGGAGAAGTGAGGGGAGAAACGGACCCAAAACATCCCTGTCCTGGCTTAGCCGAAGGGTGTAGAGTCCATAGGAAATGGGAATTCCTCTGGGGATTCAGAAATCGGAAGGATGCTATTACTGCAAAGATGTTTGAATTAGAGGTGCTGGGGGAACACTTACTTTTGAATTCCCTGGCATCCTCAGATCTCATTTCTCAGCCTAATGTTCACTTTATGGTCATTTTTGTATTTAATATATCTACTTCCCTCACAGGGAACTGAAGCAGAACACTCTGAGGGTTTTAAGGAAGAAAACAGATCTCCTCTCTGTGGTGAGATCCATTCCTGTGGCCAGGAATGGTGATGACATGCTTTAAGTTATCTGAGAGGAAGAAGCAGCTACACGTTCCCTTGGAAATGGGGCTCTGATTTTTCCAGCCAAGCTCTGATAATGGAAGTTTCATCCTCTTGGTCATCCCCTCCTGGGGCCCCGTGACTGCACCTGTTCCAAGACTGTGCTCTTTCTCACGAGGCGGGAAGGAATGCCTAGCCAGTGCCTGTCATCACATCCTTTTGCCCATTGGAAGCACCCTACTAGGCCTGGCTTTCTTCAAATGATCCATATGCTAGACCCTTTTTCTGGGGTGGATGGAGTCTACAGGCTGCTGGGTCTTAGACAAGAGAGTCCAAACAGAGAGTCCTGTGAAAGGGAGGGCTAGAAAATCTGACTGAAGTGGAAATAACAATTTCCCATGTGTCAGACTCCAATTTAAGCACTTGACTTGCCTAATATTTTCTGAGGCTTCATGGAGACCTATAGCTATTTTCATTCTGCAGTGGAGCAAACTTAGGTGCTGAGACTCAAGGTAACTGTCCAAGCATATATGCACCTGGGTAAGAAACTGAATCTGAGTTGAAATCTAGATTGCTGGCTTTAGGACCCATGTTCTTCACCACCGCCTGATTCTGCCTCACATTGCACTTGACCATACTTTGCCTTTGAGATGAGTTGTGATGTTTTTCTTTCAAAAAACCATAGATGTTTTTCAACTCATTTTTGTATAGCTAAAGCAGGTTGCCTTGTCTTTAAATGGAAACATTCTCTTGAGTAGAAACAAAAGAATGCTCTTCCCGTAGCCAGTCTATCCATGGTGAATCATTTCTGCTCTCTCCGATGTTTTGAAAGAAGATTCTGATACAGGAGGGGAGAGAGAGATAGACTTCTAGCAGCCATCTAGTTATATAACTAGCTAATTAGCTAATTTACAGAGATCAATCTTACCTTGGAGGTTTCAAATTCTCTTTCTAAAAGAAAAACATAAGAGTATGGGGTTTCAGGTTCCTTTGAGGTTCTTTTTTTGTCTCAGTTCAAGAAGAGAAAAAAGACATGGATTGAAGCCCGTTTGTATCAGATTGAGAGTCCTTTGTGTGTACCTCTTCCCAGTTCTCTGTTCAGCAACAGCACATTGGTAGCTAGACATTTGCCAGGGCAGGAATACTTATCTGAGTACCATACATACTTGTAAACACAAACCATAACTTTATCTTTATTTTTAGAGAATCAGTTGTGAAACATTTACCAGGATATCACATGGGCACAGGCCTTCCAGACCATTTGGATATTTAGTTGTTCTTATTCCATACTCTTCAGTCTAAGACTTGCGAAAGGAGAAAAAATTCTCATCAGCAACACAAAACTAAAACATACAAAGCACTACTCATATGTTGGATTTAACAGTGTTGGAAGTAGGCATTATTTATTAGAGTGCATAGCAAAGTTTGTAATATTTATAACACTGAAAGTGAGTTCCTTACACCTTTCTCCTAAATATACCCATGGCCTACAGAGGGAAGCAGATGTTAAAAATTTAATGATGAAAGGAGATGCTTATCATTTGTTTGGTAGAAATTAGTGCTATGGACAGAACTTTTCTTCATTAGTAACTATTCCTACTTTGTATTCAATTTGCAGTCAATAGGTTCTAAAGTGTCATAAGTTAGACATTAGATTCTCAGGGCTCCACAGTTAACTTTATCTAAAATCCCCTACAGGCTCCAAACACATCATTTGACCCATCTGCCTCCAAGTTGGGCAGCCCACATTTTGTTTTTATTGTAGACAACAGAACCCAACATTAGCCAAAAAATTTACTGAATGACTAGGACACTCAAAGAATAGGTAGGCACATGGAAGAAGCAGATGTCCAACCTGGGCATTACCACAAACCAGGCCCTTTCTCAGCACTGAATAACTGCTGGGAGATTAGCAGTCACCACTCTGTAGCTCTACCTCCAATCTCACAGTTACAGAGGCAATGACTTGGAGTCAGCCTCTTGCCAGTTTTAGTTGGGAGGAATAGGGACAGATTGCCTTCACAAGAAAGATGAATCCCCAAGTGATAATCGGAATGCATTGCCAAAATAATGAAAATAGACACGACGTGACCAACATCTCATTTACCACTACAATATCCAGTGGAGAAGTCTAGAAACCATTGTCTACAGCATAGTAATTTGTAAAATGTTTCAAACTTCTATGATAAAGTTCTGAAGACATTAGTTAGTCACAGGTTAGATAGTATTGAGCAAGTTTTATCCAAGCTAAAAAGTCCAAGTCAAACTTATGCTTAATTTATAGACTGTGAGCTTATCTTAACTCCTTCCTGGTCTATTTTGTGCCTTTACCCCGTTTTCTTTTTTCTTTTTCCTGCCTAGGCCTCCCGGCTGGTGCCTTCCTCCTCCACAGCTGGCCCGGCTGCTGCTTGGGCATGTGGCTGCCACTTGGGGAGGCTTTTCCCTCTCTCGGGTCTCAGATTTTCCCTTGCAGTTTCCTGCCTTCAATCTTTTTATTTTATTTTATTTTTTATTTATTTTTTTATTTAAAAAAAATAAAAGTACAAAAACATATTGACAAACAGACACCAATTAGCATAAAAAAAAATATAATCACAACTAATCTATAGACAAGGTGATATGGTCTAAACAGTGGTTATTGCTTTATCCATTGATATCTTCGAAGTGTAAATATATAAACCCATATACAGACATGCAAATTTAGTCAGACAATTAATCCTCTCAACAACAGAAAAAACACAAAAACCAAAAATCCAAAGATAAAAAACAAAACAGGCAAACATCAACAA
>PVLD010023297.1:0-27679 GCA_004027595.1 Dinomys branickii | reverse complement strand
CGTTTTTGTATTAACAGAAGTGAAGATAACTTTATATTATACAGCATCCAGTGCAAATTCCCTACTATCTTCTCTATAATTTGGTATTTCCTTTAATGTTTTTGTGTTAACTAATGTGAAGATAACTATGTAATACAACATCCAGTGCTAATTCCCTATTATATTCTGTATAACTTTGTATTTTCTGTATTGTTTATGGATTTTCTGGTTCATATGTCTCCATTCTTTTGTCTTTAAAATAAAATTTAAAAAAATAAAAGATAAAAAAAAGTGTGCTCTTGTAGATGCAAAGACCTTATGCTTTCAGTTTAGATATTTATCCTGGAAATTAGACATCAGGTCCTTACTCATATAGTCCTTAAACCAAATGACATTGTGAATAGACTTGTTGCTCTTATCTCCCAAACTAATCAAATGTGATATTTGACAATTGGTTTACTGGTTTACAATTGATGTTATATTTGCTAACAGAGCACAAATTGAGCAGCACAGGAACTGTGCACAGGAACAAAGCAGAAACTCCAAATGAAATGTTGCAATTTCAAAACAGAATTGTATAGTACAATCTTCTGATTTCAGAAAGATACAACATTGGCCTCATATGGCAAAAAACAAACCAAACTAGTCAGCATTTCACCGTGATGGAAATATTGACAGGGAAACCGTGACAAAGCAGAAGCCTGAGATGGAGACTTTCTACAACAAAACCGAAGGTGGAGGCGGTGTTGTTAATGACTTATGCAGCAGCTGTGATGTCACTTGAAACCTATAGCGTTGGCTAACTGTTGTATTTTACTCAACCCTAGACATGTGTAGCTTAAACAGTTTGAGAGTTTACAAAGAAAATAGCAAATGCAAAATATCATGGAGAAATTTTCTTAGAGGTTTAGGACTGGAGCTCATCGAAGATTACTTAGAGTAGAAAAAAATCAAAATGATTCTGCCCGAGGAACCACACAAAAATATTGTGGAGCATAATGGTGAGCTGAGATGTGAACAGGCAGGTATAGCATCCCAAAGATCTACTACAACAACAGGAAAACAAAAAGGATGTCAGCTGTGCCCTGTAAGAAAGGATAGGAAAACAGAACATACATGCTAGCAGTGTAAGTGATACTTCTGTATGGAACAGGCAGTTATCATGTGTGAAGACCGTCTTGGCTGTGATAGTTGAAACAAAGCTTACTTCTATGGTAGACTTTTGTTTATATTTACATTGTAGTTCCCATAGGCTTTTATTTTTGATGTTATCTTTTAGGTTTTGTAAGAAAGTGCACAGCTAATATGAAAATGTTGATGTCTATACTAAGCACTCATTACATATTTGATACTTTATTTCCCTGCTAAGTGTATGTTGCAAATGTAGTAGGAAGCTCCTGACAAAACAAGAAGAGAGATGATATGACTGACACACAGGAAAAGAAAGCTAAGCGCATTTGCTGTCAGTGTAAGTGAGAAGTGTGTATGGAGCATACAGTTGTCATGTGTGAAGATTTTCTTGGGCATGACAGTTGAAGCAAAGTTGTTTTTGTGGTAGAGTTACATTGGTATTTTCATTGTAGTTTGTATAGGAATTTATTTCTGATGTTACCTTTTAGGGTTTGTAAGCAAGTACACAGTTGATTTGAAAATGTTGATGTCTATTCTAAATGCACAATACACATTAAGAATTTAATAATTTGTTTTATTGACATTTTATGTTCCTGTTAACTACACATTGTATAATATAATGAGAACCTCCTGAGAAAACAGCAAAGCCACTTAGATGTCAGGTATGTCCTACAAAAAGACTAAGAAAGCAAAGGACATGTGCTGTCAGTGTAAGTGATGCGTGTGTATGGACCATGTTGTTGTCATGTGTGCAGACTGCCTTAGATGTGATAATTGAGGTAAAGATTATTTTTTGTACAGTGCTATTGGTATTTTCATGGTAATTCACATAGGAATTCATTTCTCCTGTTTGTTTTTAGACTTTTTACACCAAAAACTAGTCAACATTGAAAATTTTGATGCTTTTTTATAAACAATAAATATTAAAAAGTGAATAATTTAATTTTGTGACTTTTCCTGTTAATTATTCATTGTTGAAAACAATAAAACTCATAAAATAAAAATTAATAATTCATCAGTAGAAACATTCTAAAGAATAAATGTGGTCTGACAGACCCATGTTTCTGGACCTTGATAACAAAAACAGTCTCATGCTCTGGGGGCAAAGGATGTGCTTGCTTTGGTGCCTAGAAGTTCCTATTTATTGAACCACTTGACAAAACATGTGGAATCAATTAATGTGGGGAAAACACAAGTTAATCATGAAGGCAGAAATTGTAGCATATGTTTTTAAGTAGTAAGGTGTCCAACATGGCTGGTATGACTAGAAAGGACCATTTGGTGGCCACGTGGTATATATATATGGGGGAAGAGCACAAAATGTAGAAGAAAGGACTTTTTCCCCCTTTTTCACTCAACAATGAAGCCAATGGTTGAAGTATAATAATATGCAGTTCATATACTGTCATCGAATAAGTTAAATGACAAGCAATTCCAGCTCTGAAATATTTAATCTTTAATCTTTTTGAGCATCTCTCATTTTTCATTTTTGTATATTTTACTTGTATTAGGGCTTTGATGTCCTGAAACGGTACTCCCTTGCTAAAGTTGCCTCTACATGAACTCAGCTTATTTTTAAACAAAAACCTGAATTCTATAAAGTGAATGACTCCTCCATTTCAATAAAATTACATTGAATGACCACACCCCAAGTTTGTTAAGTTAAATGATGTCAGATTGTAACATGGCATGGAATGTCAGTGTAAACACCCACTATTGTCAGCACCCACATCACAGTTAAGTCTTTCTGTTCTAAGCTGCATAGACCCATAGGAAAATGAGCAGGCTTAGGTATAAACCCTGGCAGGCTACAGTCACTAGAAATCTCATTCATGGCATTTTAGTGAGGTTGGGGTCCACTTTGCAGCTATGCTCTGTGATAAATCCATATCCTTCGTATTCCTACCATTAAGTGGGGGAGACATTTATTCATCTACCTGTTTTATATTTTTATTTCCACTTAAAAAAAAAAACTATATTGCATGAGCTACTACATCGAGGAAGACAAAAGGAGATATTTTTCTCTATTCCTGTTTCCTTATTTCTTCTTGCACACTTATGTAAGACAAACCTAAGTAGACTCTGAAAAGTAGAGAGAAGGAAAATCAGCTAGAAACCTTAAGACTCAGGGAAAATGGTAGTAAGTTCCTTTTTCACTTGTTTTTTCTTCTTTATTTCCCCTCTTATAGGAAACATTTGAAGCTGAAGAAGCAAGTAACCCAGGACGCCAATAGGCAGGACATAAAAATCTCTAGCCAATGCTTGCTCTTTCTAGTTAAAGGGTCAGAGGACACCCCATCCCTCTGCTCTACATTAGTCAAATACTACAGAAAAGACTGGGCCCCTTCACATACACACACACACACACACACACCTGCCAACACATGCTGAGTAGAGATCCTGGATTCTCACCCTTGTAGATTATGATGATGTTCCCCAAGCCCCAAGATGGTAGCAGAAAAGGTCAAGTAGAGACCAGGCCTGTCATTCCCGTTGGCCTATAATGACCAACTCCATACCACTATAGCAGTGATAGTGAACCTTTTAGAGATGAGTGCCCAAAACCCACCCATTTTTCCCAAAGTGGGAACACTGTAATTAAACCTGAATACTGAGGTTTCAGTTTAGAAAAAACAATCCACACATTAACATCTTTTGTCTTAAAAGAAAAACAAATACCACACATGCCATAGGTTTGCCACTACTGCCCTAGTGGATCAGCGGATACCACTGAGAGAGCCTAACTTCCCACCCCCTCCTGGCATTAATAAGACTCACCTTCCTCTTTCTAATGAGTATCAGGGGAAGGCTAGTTGGAAAGTCAAGACTTTTCCTACTGCTCAACAATGGTCCACTCACCATTATGCCAATGGAGACTACACTGGCAGATTGAACTCCTACTACCCATGCCAAATGCAGTGAGGATTCTGCTGCCATCATGGGATAATGGAAGCCAAGGTGGGTAAATGGCCTCTCCCTCCACCTGGCTGTAAGGAAGTCATGTCTTCTCTATTCCTGTCAGAGTGTTAGTGGAGAAAATCAGTCCAAATAGAAAGCCTAAGTAACATCCAGACTCTCACCAAGTTTCATGGTTGGGGACATAGTTCAGCAATAGAGTACTTGCCTAGCATATATGAGTCCCTTGGTTTAATCTCCAGCACTGTAAAAAAAATGTTTGCATAAAGAGGCAGGTTGAGGGTTTAGCTCAGTGGTATGGCACTTGCATAGTAAGTATGAGGCCCTGGGTTCAATCTCTAGCACTGAAAAAAAATTCAAGTTTCATCAAAAATCATTCTTCATATGAAGAACCAGGAAGATTTTGAACTGCTGCTGTTCTTCCAGAAGCTCAATAATTCAGGGACATCATTTAAGCAAATGAATCCCAGACAATTTTTTAAAAGGCAATCAGTACATGCCAATGCTGAGATGACAGAGATATTACAATGATCTTTCAGGTATTAAAGCAGGCATGATTTTAAAAAATTATAAACACACTTACAACCAAAGGAAATAAAGAGAACTTCAGACATTTTAAATAAAAATAAATTCAAATAGAAATTAAGGTGAAGATATGAAAGAAAACCAATTATTTAATTTAGAGAACTGAAAAAATGTGACAACAAATATACAACACTCAGTGAATGGGCTCAGTTTCAGAATATCAGAAGGAAAACTCTGTGAACTAGAAGACGAAATGATAGAGATTACTCCATATGAACAAGAAATAAACAAAATCTAAAGGAGACTCAAGGACGCATGGGCTGACAAAACCATATAGGAAGTTTATAGGTTCTTCATCAAGAAAGATTGAAGAAATAATGAAGGAAAATGAGAATTTGTCACTAAAAACCTACTTTAGTAGAATGGCTGAATGAAGTTTCTAAAAAGAAAAGTGTGTATTTGTTTACCATTTGTACTTACTCATCTGAGAAATATATATTAGATGCCCATTTTTAGATTGGGTCTTTGCATTTGGGGGAGCTGATTTCCTTAATTCTTTATATGTTCTAGACATAAATCCTTTATCTTATATCTAGGGACAACTGAAGGCCACACTCATAAGTGAAATAAATCAGACCCACAGGTACAACATTGTATAGTTGCACTAGTGTGAGAAACTGAATGAGTAAATAAGGTCTAAACTGTACAATAGATATTGTGAATACGAAGAAACTGTTCAAAAGAAAAGAAAAACTGATGGGAGAAAGGAGAAAGAAAGGAAGGGAAAAGAAAAAATATATATACACACAAGTTAAGATAGTTATATAGCTGGTTTCTCTTAGTTCATTGAAAAGAAAGGTTGGAGCTAATATTGTTGGGACAATATTTCATGGCTCTATCTTGTACTCTGAGCAACTACTATGAAGATAAGAATAATGAAATGTATTCATTATTGTTACTTGCCTACTAGCCTGTTTAGAAACTCTTTTTCATTTTTATTTTTTCTCCTTAACATAAAAGAAGAAAAGCAATGATAAAGGAAGCCTAGAATGTGAAAAGAACAAAGTTGGTAAATGTAGTATAATTTCCTTTCTTTTGCAGATTTTATAAATAAAGATTGATGGTTAAAGGAAAAATTATAATGTTTTGTGCTATGGTTCTATGTAAAAATTATTTAAAACAGTTATAAACAAGAGGGCTAGGGATACAGCTCAGTGGCACAGCACCTACCCGGCAAGCATGAGGTGATGAGTTCAATTCCTGGTACAAAAAAATATACATATAGATAGATACAGATACAAGAGTCAGTCAAGGGATATTCAGGGAAGTAAGTCTCACACCACAAACAAACAAAAATTAATTTAAAATGGATCCAATTCAAATGTAAAGCTTAAGCTATGAAACTTTTATACCCAGCAAAGATATATTTGAGTTATAAAGCTAGACAAAAAACATTCTTTGACCTAACAGCAGAAGCAAAATCATGGCAAAATTAATAGACTGCATTTCATCCAAATTAAAAGCCCTTTGAAGACTATGAAAAGAAAGACCAGCTGGAGACTGGAGGAAAATATTTACAGACCATATATGTGACAAAGAACTAGTACATAGGAAATAAAGATGTGTGGGTTGGCTTTCTGATGCTGTGACAAAATACCTCAGAGAAACAGTTTAAAAGAAGGGCTTATTTTGGCTCAGGATTTCAGTCCATGGTCATGTAGAGAAAATCATGGCAGGGAGTACGTGGTGGAGCAAAGCTGCTCCCTCCACAGCATCCAGGAGCATAAGGAAAGGGAGAAAGGTATCCAGAGTGAAAATACACCCTTCGGGGTCAACCTCTGAGACTCTACCTCACCTCCCAGGGCCCATTAAGCTGTCACTGGGTGAGTCCGTTGGTGAAGTTAGGGCTTCCATGACCCAGTCACCTCCCGATGGCCCGCATCTGAATATGGCTGCATTAAGGGTCAAACCTTCAACACATGAGCTTTTGGAAGATATTGCAGATCCCAAACAAACAAAAATAACTTAAAATTCTATAACAAAATATGAACTTTTACTTTCTCCTGACAGTGTGAGAGAAAAAGCCAAAATGCAACAACACATTTTACTGAATGGATTTTAAAATGCACATGAGAAAATATTCAACACCCTAAGTCATCAAGAAAATACACGTTTAAGCATTAAGGTCAGTACCAATACACCTATCAGAACAGCACAAATTTGTTTTAAGAAATGCCACCACTAAATGTTAGAAATGCAGAGAAAGGGGGTCATGCATACATTGCTGGTGAGAACAAGATGATATAGCAATTCTAGAAAACAATTTGGCAGTTTCTTCAAAAACTAAATGTGCAATAGACTTACAACTCAAAAAATTGCAATCTTGAACATTTACCCCAAAGAAATGAGGGTTTAAGTTTATTCAAAAACCTGTATATGAATATTTATATGGTGGTATCTAACACTCATCCTTAATTGCTTCTAGGGGGTGCAACAAATACCAAAAATAAATAAATAAATAAATAAATAAAGAGACATAAGTACTAGACAGTTGTGTAGGCTGGAAACAGTAGCAAATCTGGGACACAGAAGTTCTGGCTTTGACAGGTTCAAACGAAGGATGAGCACTGGGACAAAATTTGATGCATTTGAGAGCAGTTAAGTACCAGTTTTTCCATGATTGTGCTTCTTGGTGTCAAGTCAAACAACCTTTTTGGCCTAGCTTTATAACTCAAATATCTCTTATCTTTTTATAAAAGTTTTATAGCTTAAGCTTTACATTTGAATCTGATCCATTTTGAATTAATTTTTGTGTGTGATATGAGGCTTACTTTCCTGAATATCCTTTCACTCTCTCTTGTTTATAATATAAATGTAGTGGCTTTATTTGTCATAGCCAAAACTAAAACAACCTGACGTCTTTTAATAGTTCATCAAACTGTGCTACAGCCATTCTATGGAATAGTATTTAATAGAGAGGAAAGAATGCTTAATGACCTTTATGAATCTCCAGAGAATTAGGATAAGTGATAAAAGTCAATCCCCAAATCGTATGTACTTTGTGATTTCACTTATTAGCCTTGTTGCCATAACAAAGCTATAGACCTGGAGAAGATAGTAGTGGTTCCTAGGAGCTGGGGAAGGATTGGTGATAGAAAAGAAATAGGTATGGCCACAAAAGGGCAATGCAAGAGTCCCCTTGGTGATGGAATGTTCTATATATTGTGTCAATGTCAGTATCCTGACTGTGATATTGTGCCATGGTTTTACAAGGTGTCATTATATTGGAAGAAACTATGTAAAGGACGCATGGATTCTTTCTGCATTATTTCTTATAATCAATAATTATCTCAACTAAGAAACTCAATTGAAAAAAAATGACCCAGACGTGGTGGCACATGCCTATAATCCTAAAATTCGGGACGCTGAAGCAGGAGAATCGCTGTGAGTTTGAGGCCAGTCTGGGCTACATAGTGAGACCCTGCCCCCCACACACACACAAAGAAAAGAGAAAGAAAGAAATGAAATGAACATTGTATGTGAGGCCCTGCGTTTAATCCTCCACACCAAAATAAATTAATTAAATAACTAAATAAATAGTAGAAAACAAATATATTGCATGAGTTGAACTATGTTAAGCATTGAGACTTTGGATTTTATATTTAGTGAAATAAAGTGGGACTTTTACAATCATTTCCCTTCTGACTACTCATTAAAAATGCAGCCAACTTACTTTCATCTTTTTCTTACTATTCGAATTCAGAAGAGTTGTCTTATTACTCTAGTTGAATAAAATTAAAAAACCTATTGTGCAGGAGTACTTTTATCCAGTCTGATAATTGATGTCTAGTTTTCTTTAAAAGAACCAAGTTCCTTTTCTCAGAAGCACTTGGGATTTTTGTTACTCAAGCACTTGAAAATTATGTCTCCAATTTGTCAAGTGAAAAACAGAACCATGACATTAGATTTCTTTTCTACCACTATTCTATTTCACTTTTGGGCTAACATGTTTTGGATTGAAGTTTTTGCTTCATTTATCACTCAAATTTTATTTAAATAAAAACAACTGACACTCTAAATAGAAGCAAATTGCTAGAGTTTCTTCATAAGAATTATTCAGTAGGACAAATCTTTCCTTACTATTTATTCATTTATTTAAAAATATTTATCGCATGCCTTTTATGTGCCATAGATGATTTTAGAGGTTTGGAAAATAGTAGGAAACAAAACAAATAGGTATTTCTACCTCACTGAGATTTTTATTCTATAAGGAAGATGTAAAATAACATTTAAAATACTTAGCATATCTGATGAGATAAGCGCTACAGGAAAAAAAGGCAGAGCAAGGGATTACACAGAATACAGGCGGTGGTCAGAGGCACTAAGTAATGTAAAACCATTCTCTTATTTCTACTGGTGAGTGGTCATACAGGGCCATGTCTTAATGTACACCTTCCAGAGGGAATTATAATTTACAGGAAAGGACAGTGACAGAACCGGAATTTGAAAGCTTTTCTTCTATTATGGTACCTGTGACTGACAACATTCACATGTTACAAAATCCCATAGGTGGGCAAGGGAGACTCTTTGTGCTATGTGTAATTCTCGGTATCTAAAAGCCATCTCATTGTCTCTTACTTAGAAAATTCGCTAAAAAAAGTCAGTGAGTAATAATGGATGTTATTATAATAGACTTATCTCTAAATATGTTTAAATATATCATTTTTAAAAAATCAATACATTAGTACCTGTAGTATAGAACTGAATTAATACACTTGTATAATGAGTCTTTGGCATTGAGAGTAGTGGTTAATTATACGTGTATATGAATACCTAGTTGGTAGCTCACATACCTTTTAACAGATATTCCAGGAGAATAGAGAATTATAATATGGATCTTATATATAATGAAGTTAAGAGACAGGGTAAAAATTATAGATTATAGCAGTTTTAGGATCATTTTAAATCAGCACTCTTGATGAGTACTTCACTAAGCGATGAAATTTTGCCCAAGTTAATACTCAAAAGACTGGATGACTGGCACCTGCCTGGGAAGCACAAGGTCCTGAGTTTGATCCCCAGTACCAAAGGGGAAAAAAAAAAAAAGACTGGATGACTGAAAATTTTACCTGAGTAGGCAAATTTTCACAGCTTAAAAGTAAAACAAATCAATTGTTATTCCATTGCAGTTCAGTGTTACTATTCACTAGCTCAAAAATATTTCAGATGAGAAAATATCAAGCCAGTAGTGATATCCAGTCAAAGCCCAAAGTAACATTCTCCTCAACATAAGAATTCTTTCTTTTCAATGTAATAAACACCTACGAAATGTTCACTATAGCCCAAGCACCATGCTATATATTGGAGGCCTAAAAGAAAATTAAGGCGAGATCTTTGATTTTTTATGTAGAAAAGGTTCATTTTATGGATTAACAGAACAGTTCGGTAGTGTAGGGTAGCTCCATCATGAGATTATCTAATCAGATCTTGGTCTACAAACTTTCAAGAAGAAAGAAAATCTGATAAAATGAAAGATGAGGCCAGGTAAGTACGGGACAAGGGCGTAATTGAGGAGTCCCACCATCCTGTACTCAATGCCGGCTGCTCCGGCAACCCTAAGATCTGTGACATGATCCGCAAACTGTGAGAGATCCTGTCCCTTCTGTTGCCATAAAATAGGTGCTTAACACATTGAGCTGGAAAAAATGAAGCTGGAGGGTAATCCTTCAATGTCCTGAAAACAAAGCTCAAAATCTGTGTGAGACACTTCCAGGGGTGGCTGCCGCACATAAATCACAGTGGGGCCATGTATCCAAGCTGTGGCCCTCCTCGGTCACTTCTCTACAGAGCTCCAGGAAGCCCCCATTGTATTGGTATCTCCCTCCTTCAGAGCTTCAAAAGAGCTAGAATTTCTGCAAGTAATAGCATTGCTTGGTAGAGATCCAGACACTTTAAATAAATGGGCAGGTCTGGTCTGCACAGAATGAAGATAAAGAATATCAGGTGGTGTAGCCCCGTAGTAGGATGCATGCTTAGCATGCACAAGCGCTTGGGTTCAATCTCCAGTAGTAAAAAAAAGAAAGTGAAAGAAAAGTTTTGACTCTTAGTTTCACATTTTCTGGGTCTTGGGGACTCAAACTGGTGAAATGGGTTCAGAAAGTCAGCAGTTGGTTTAGACTTGTCTTCAGAACTATTAACTTTCTGCTAAAGGTGAGGAAGTTGGGCAGTGATTTATTGTAGATCCCTAATTACAGAGAAGCCACCTTAAAAGTTACTATCCTCGCATCCCCGCATCCAGTGTCATATCTTCCTTATGCAAATTTAAGCCAAGGTGGGAAACTTCACAGGAGCTCTGGAGCTCCCACTGTCATAGGTGGTTTTTTCATCTGTAAAGCAGAAGGGCCCTCCAAGGTTTCCACAACCCCTCTGATACCTGACTTTCAGAAGCACTAGATGCGTATTTTTAGCTCTTTGGCTTAGAAATGTGAGTCAACAATGAGATTTCCTCAAGCTTCAGACTGAGGCCATAAACTATCATTCTATTTCTGTTTTCTCAACCTTCCAAAAAGTAATTTAATTACTGTTCACACATTGTCCTTTTAATCAACAGGAGATTTCAGTGAGGGTACATGAGGCTTTGGAAATGCTGAGCACATTTTCATCCTTTATTCATTCTAGTTCTTGGATATGTGCTCCAGAGCAAGTAACGAGAGTTTCTGCCAAATGCTTGGTGCCGTTGGGAGCTCCCCTTCGCTCCTCGCAGGAAGTAGAACTGTGTACTTAGTTGAACTCCCTAGTAGCAGAGGTTCAGCAATAGAAAATGTTTTCAGAAGCTGAGAGTTGGAAAATGTCAAATGGAGGATACTAATCTTTAAGTCTGAATCACTTACATGCATTATGTCTACAGTAATATATTTTCATTTCACATCTGTTTACTTGCAAACATTCTGTCAAAGTGTAGCCTTGTAGTAGTTATTTCATGGTTAAGTATTTTCACAAGTCTTCCACTGCCTCTTTCTAGAAGAAAGGCTGTATGTTTTCTATGTTACAATGCATGTTATAAAATTAGGGATTAATTATTTTAGCAATTGACTTTTATCAGAATGTTTACTATGTATAAAATACTGAATTGAAATTAAGTTTGCTTTGGGAAGCTCTTGGTTATAATTACCCATTGGTCATGGACGTCCGAGCTGAGTGGGCTGTAGCTCATTCCATGTGGTTATTTAGCTGATCTACTCAGGCTGCTGTTTTTTTTTTCTATTTTCTTTTCCTACATTAATAGCTATGTTATATCTTTTGCTTTAAATAAACATTTCTTTCTGAGTGCTGGTGATATGCAACTGTTGAATTTTAAGTCAGACACTACTTCTAAGTTTCCTCACTTATTAAAAAGAAGAAGAATGAACTTAAACAATTTTTTGGCCTAGTTTTCCGGGATTTTATGATGTTAGCTTTTAAATGCTGACTGTGAGGGAAAATATTTTTGTAAACAAAGTTCAAGGGAGTCTTTGATAAACTTAAGGAGGTGCAGAACACTTATGTTCTACATTCCAGTTCCTCTGACATTTCTATTTCTGCTTTGAGCACTGATCTCTCCCACAAACTCCCTAATAACCTTGTCCCCAAAGGTAGGAGTAAGGAGCACAGATCATAATTTTGCTACTTAGTAGCTATATAACTGGATCAGTTATTTATCCTCTAGGCTTGAGATTCCTCATCTAGTTCTTGTAAATATTAAATATAATATCAAACATAAGGCACTCAGCAAGTGTGCATGTAAACATTAAAGATTAATAATAGGCTGCTAACTTTTGGTTTTTCCAAGTAAACACATTAAGAAAACAATACTATCGCCATCTGTCACAATAATTTAATGAAAGAGAGATGACATGGTAACGTTCAAGGTGGACATGATTTTATATATATATATATATATATATATATATATGGAAATATATATGTGGAGATATAAATATATAATAAATATATATTATAAATATATATGAGCATTATATATAAGCATTATATAATATATATTTTATATAAGCATTATATATAAGCATAAATATATATAAGCATATATATAGCATTTCCCTATATATGTGTGTGTATTTATATGTAAATATATATATATTATATTATATAATATATATAATATAGTAAATATATATAAGGAAATATATATATAAATATATACATATTTCCTTTGGGGCTTGTCTGACAATTTACCATTTTAATTAAAAATTTATTACATTGTCTTTATTGTTTATTTTTCACCATAAGTTAATGAACATTGCATCCTGGACTAACTGTGGTCTGGAGACCTACTACAGTAACCATTCTAATTTTCATTTTCCATCAGAATTTACCTGTCATGCTTTCATTCCCTTGAAACCTATTCTCTATTTTTTTTTTAACATTCTGACTCCCTGGTCTAACATGAATACTGATGAGTAATATATCTGTCCTTAAAAAACATGTTTATATTCTAATTGAGGACACTTTTTTCAACTGAGTGATGTAGAAGTGGCAGAAATTTTCAGCCAGTTGGAGATTCTGAGGGAAAACAAAGAGAATACAAGCGTCCTTGTCAGCATCCTGAGTATCCACCCACTTTATCCATGTAGAGAGGCAGCTCTGCACCACCCTTCTTTAGTTTAGGATATGAGGCCCTCTAACAGATAGGCTGTGACTAGCCACACTTCAGTTCTGTATCATTGTAAATGAAATCAAGATTAGAAGGTTTTATAGGTTATGCTTCTGTTGATGCCCTTCTCTGATTAAAGTCCACTGCATCAAATAAAGAATTATTTCATCCTCAGTAGATCTTTGGCTTGTCATGACCCCAATAGAAAAAGAAATTATTTTTAGGTAGATTTCCTCCGAGGATTACAATGAATGAGACACAGCCAGCCTCCCACCAAGGTTGGCCTCTGCATTGCTGAATTTCTTCAGGGACAATGGTAGCAGGACCAGCACAACACAGAATGCACGTCACGTGTGTCAAGGGCTGATAGAGAAGACGCATATAGCATACTGTAATTCCAGAAGGCCTTGATTCAAATCTAAGGCCAGGCACTGATCAGTGGCGGAAAGTCCTCACTCTCTAAACTTCAGTTTTCTGAAGAATGAGTTAAGAATAGCGCATACCTCAGGCTTGTTAGGAGGATTAAAGAAGTTAACTCATGTGAAACATTGTTAGTACAGTGCCTACTTATGGAGAACACTCTAATAATATTATCAGCTTTGTTGTTATAAAGTGCACTGTAGCAGGGTGTGCTCATTTTGCCACTAGCTTCATGAACCACTCATACTAAGTATATTTGGTGTTTTAGTAAGAACATACCCTGAAATTACAAAATATGCAAACTAAGGTGGAGATGTGTGCAACTGCAAGGCCTATTTTGGAGTTCCCCTTTCAGTAGCTTCCACAGAAATATCCCAGGCTTTACTGAGCTTTATGTCACTTCCTCAAATCACCTCTCACTTCTCTTTTGTTGCTAAAGTCAGTCTTGTCTCACTAAGACTGTTTAGAAGAGGAAACTTCCTTTTTGGTGTGGGTATTGTGATGGACAGCACATTGTTTATTCATGAGCAAACATTACTTGAGTGGTCTGGTAGGGAAACATCTCAATTCACATTGTTTTTAAAGAAAGATGCTCAAAAAGTTTGTCTCAAGGTTGTTAGTTTTCATAATTACAGTCAATTTTCAATTATACACAGAAATCAAAAGGCCATCAGTATAGATAACCGAAAATTGCAGATTCTAAAATTGTGGCTAACCCCATAGCAGAGTCGAGCCAAGCTTCTATCTATACCCAGGGGCAATGCCAACTGGGTTAGAAGTATTTAGCCCCCTTATAATCTTCTGAAAACCCTTCCCTTTGATATGGATACTTGACATTTTCTTAGTCTTATGAAAAATACTGAGAAATTACAACTTTAAGTTTTTTCTTCCAAGGAGACTGTGGCTTCTGCATTCCTATAAAACGCAAGTGCCACAGTCGGCGCTGGCACAAGTCTGGGCCTCGTGCAGGCCATATGTCAACCACATATGAAGCCACGATGAATATGATTGGTTTCCAATGCACACAACCGAGATGGTGAAAACAATGCGTATGGCCCACTTCTGCCTCCCAAGGTAGCTTTAGTATCTACACAGGGGAAAGCAGTGCACTGACAGCATTAGACATATCTTCCTCGCCTGGTTCCACCCAGTGCTCACCAGTGACGAAATCTCTCAAGGTAAAACAAGACAAATCTGTTCTCCTTGTTTGAAAATTTGTAGAAATCTATTCTGTCTTGCCTGACATGGCCACTGTCGGTCCGTGGCCAATTTCCATCATCTCTATGAGTTTTTTGTTTTATGTTTTTTTTACTTTTTAACTCTAGAAAAAGAGATAAGTGGATTGTGTGATCTATAACAACTTTCCCTTTAATATTATGTAACTATGAAAATCTCTTTTGACGAAAGCCAAAAGAATGGCCCATATGTATTATGTTCTATTGTATACAATATATATCCTATACTCTGCAGTGTATTTCCATACATAAGATCAAATTTTATCCTTATAATATTCTAAGGGGTCAATCATGACTTTGTGTATAAGTGAGGAAACAAAGAGTTAGGAAGATTGACTAGGTCTTGTCCTGAGTTTCTGATTCTAGCTCTACTGCTCTAAGTAAGTTCTACCTTCATCTAATATTTCCCTAAGAAATTGAGTTTTTAAAATTCCTAGATTTACTTGCTCAACTGTAAAATGAGTTTAACAACAAAACCAAGTTGACCTCCAGTTTAGCACACAGGACTGTGTGTTCTGTGTCACTAGGAGGAGGAATTGCGGACTTCAGCATTTCATTTTTACTGAATTAGACCTGGAGTGATCCAAACAGAGAAGGGGTTAAGAAGTCAGTAAGAAATCAGCACTGGGAATCATCAGCATTTGAGCCTCTTAACAGGACCTTTAAAAAAGTAAAGGTATTATTTACAAAGACAATCATTTCTGTAGGTTTCAGGCAACAGGGCCTGACATAAGCCAGGCATAAATTACTCAAAGTTTCTCATTTATTTTCATAAAAACTCTGTGTGATACCAATTCATGCACGAATTATTATCTTCATTTTTCAAGAGATGAGATTGATATTAATGGTGACTTGCATGTGGTAAATGATAGGTCAGAATTACAACAAAGACTTTTGGCCCCGAGTTTCAGACTCTTCCACTCTGCTAGTACTTCCCAACGTGTGTTTCACGCCTCTCTCGACCCACAAGATGCTTGTCCAAAAATGACACCAGTCATCTGAGCTTCTGCACACTCTAAGGTTCCTAGAATTTAGCATACTTAAGGTTCTGGAAAATTCAGGAAATGAAATGTGTCTAATATTTTTGGTAAATCTTCCTAACACTATTTGCAAAGATGCCTTTTAATTCAATTAACAAATATTATTCTTCTAAGGGTTCTAACCCTGCAGAACTCTTCTTGAGAAATACTGCGTCAGGGCAGGCTTTGCTAGAAAGTAATTTTTATAGAAAAAGACCAGCACCATGAACTGTTCTTTTATTTAAAAAAATATTTTAGCCAGGTGTAGTGGCATGCACCTGTAATCCCAGCCACTCTAGAGGCTGAGCCAGGAGCATCACAAGTTCTAAGCCAGCTGAGGCAATTCAGTGAGTTGCAAGATAAAATTTTAAGATGTTCTAAGAGTGTAGCTTGGTGGTAGAGTGCTTCTTTAGCAGTTCAATCCCCAGTACTAAAAAGGTAATACTATGTCTTAACTAGAATGCTATGAAATCATAAACAAGATATTTATACAGATTCAATAAACTTCTGGGCCCTAACCTGAAAGAATAGAATTCAGCTATGGAATTATGTACATGAGGATACCAGATGAAAATACCAAGAAAGTATAAAAACAAATATTACCTATTTTTATGGTAATCAGTCTACATTCTGAGAAGTTTGTATATGCATACAATTAAATGGAAATAAAGTAATTGGAATTAATGGAAATAAATTCCAGTTAATAGAAAGTACAATTTACTCTTCCCCCAATTCCTATTAGACCTGCTATACATTTTTAATCTAATATGAATGAGAAACAATTTTTGAGATACTATGCAGAAGTTTGTGATTGCGTGAATTCATTAAAGATGGCAGAGATGTCGAAAATGAGGGGTGGATATCATTAAAGAAGATCAATTAAATTGAATTTGGTTATCATTTAGTTTGGCTGTTTAATCTATTGTCTAGTTTTTCTTGGTGGTCCTGAGGATTGAACCCAGAGCCCCACATATGCTAGATAAGTGCAGGCTTACCACTGATCCACATCCTCAGCCCTTCATTTTCAACCAGCTTCTCACTGGTGTTGAAGCTGCCTTTGAACTTGGAATCCTAGCTCAACCTGCCAAGGCGGTGCAGTTACAGCTTTACAACACCACTTCTAGCTTACTCTTTCTTCTTTCTCTCTCTGTTTCTCTTTCTCTCTTTCCTTCTCTCTCTCTCTCTCTTTCTTTCTTTCTTCCTCCCTTCCTTCCTTCCTTCTTTTCTTTTTCATTACTTTCAAGATCTGCCTGCCAGTGCACACTGGTTCTGTGGTAGGCTTTGAAAAGGGACATTTTAATTGGCTATCATGATTCAACAAGAATCTAGAAAATCTTGGGTGAATTTCACTGTTCAGGAAGTGAAATATTATGACTTTCAGATGACTACACCTACAGATGACTACAGAATGGCAAATACTGAGGATCTGTATTTTACAGAAAGTAAACAAAAAATAAAGAAACAAAAATTACATGCTCTAGAATGCAGATAAGATATACTTCCTGCTGTTCTTCATGTATGCTATTGAAATTACCTATTGTTATATTACAAATGACACTTGAATTAAGTTGATTAAAATGACAAACCTTTCATCATATGTCATGATTTTTCAAGTTAGGAATTTGGGAAGAGTTTCACGGTGTGATTCTTCTGCTCACTGTGCTGGTAACTAAGCTGGGTTTGAGGTTCCAAGACAGTTTCACTTACATGCCAGATAACTGGATGGAATGGATCTAATGTTGGGCAAGACCAGGCCACCCCCTTCATTGTGGCTCATGTCTTATTGACGTGCCCTCTCTGGCAGGGCAGTTAGACAAGGCAGCTCAGGCCTCAAGGGTCCAAGAACAAATTTTATATGAGAGAAGTGGAAATGGTTGTTGCCTCAAGCTTTGAGCCTGGAATCCATATAGCTTCACTTTTGCTGTCCTCCACTAGGCAGAGAACCTAAGGGAGCACAGAGCCCCCTCTCAGTGACAGTAATAAGGGATCTGTGGCCAGCACTCATCTGCCACATGAAACAAAATCCTATTGAGTCTGCGTCATGAATGAAAAGAATGCAAAAGCTCTTCTGAAATTTTGGACAGACTCATTTTAAATCCTTTTATTTAAAAAACTAGTGACAAGGGCTGGGCATATAGCTCAGTGGAATAAGCACCTGCCTGGCAAGCACAAGGTCCTGAGTTCGTCCCTGGTACTGCCAAAAATAAATAAATAATAAAAGAATAAAAAATAAAAAAGAGAGTGAGAGTGCAGGAATACATACAAGATGATTCTGAATTTCCATTTCTCTTGTAAAACAAAGTGAATGATAGTTATACAAATTAATGGGTCTAATGTTGACATTTATATGTGCATATAACATACTTTGATCATTTCCACCCCCCGTATTATACTCTTGGCATTTTGTCCTCTCTCTCTCGCCCTCTGATTCCACCTATGAGAAAAGAAGATGTGGCATTTGTCTTTTTGAGTCTGGTTCATTTCCTTTAACATGATGATCTTCAATTCCATCTGTTTCCCTGCAAATGACATGATTTCATTCTGCTTTATGGCTGGTTCTTCTTCTACTAGCCATTCCCCTTTTGACAGGGGCCTAGGCTGATTCCACGGCCTAGTTATTGGGAACTGAGCTACATTAAATACAGGCCTGTATTTCTATAGCATGGATGCTTAATCTTTTGACTTCCCTGGGTGACCTTGAGTGGAGAATTATCTTGAGTTGCATATAAAACATAATACAGCTCATGTATATAAGTACCAAAACAAAAACTATCTCACTGAAAATCACATAATGTTAAAGAGTTAACATTTCTAGTTGTCCAGGGCTGCCTGTGCCCACAGCTGAGGGTGAGACATGTGTGCTGAATTCTTCAAGGGATATTCCAAGGCGTGGTATAGCTGGATCAACTTGTATCTCTATTTTCAGTTTGCTGAGGAACCTGGCTGGACTGTGATTTCCACACTGACTGGACTATGCCTTTTGCAAGCACTTTCAAGCATTTTCAGCCCACCTTTGCTATTTTTGCACTTACTGGCCACAATAGAGAACATTTGAAAAACTCCCCAAATAAGCACTGCAGCAAGCAGCGAGGCAGAAACACCTGCCAATGGGAGCGATGTGAGGGTTCAGACAGGCACGCCTGTGCGGTGGTCGGTGGTCGGCTTTGTTGCTCATCAGCTTTGTCTTTGCTTTGGGGCATGTCTTTGTTCTCATCTATTAAGATATGTAAGTTCTAAAGCGCTTATACAGAAACATTTCAATACTAAATCTTATTTGAGTGAAGTGAAGAGAGATTTTTCAATTTTAGGCTTCTTTTGTTCCAGGTTAACCCTCAAGTAATTAGCCGCAGGCTACGGCCTTAGTTAAGTCTCCTTTCTCCAGAGTCAGTGCTTCAACACTTAATGTATTGTTTTCTTTTTCTCTGTAATGTTGGAGACTCAGCCCAGGACCTTGAGCACGCTGAGGAAGCAATCTACCGCTTAGCTACATCCCATCAACCCCTTGACATTCAAATTCCTCTGGATTTCTAACTCAGAGACTCTTCCTTCATTTGTACCTTCTGCAAAAGTCATGATCTTTCTTCAGAAAACCTACAGCATCACTTGCGATCACTCCCCTTCAAGAGATCTTTAGTAGAAATACCCTAATACAAAGAATGACTTCATGTTATGTCAACAATAATGTCGTTTTAGGAACATAATCATTCAAGCTGTTATGTCTTGCATTTAGGCGTCCCCCACAGAGCCTTGTGGGGTCATAGGTGGGGAGTTTTACAGGTGGCTGCATTAGGATGTGTGCTGCTGGGATTAAGGATGTGATGCGGGTATTAGTGTGACGCAGCTGGCACCACCCAAACGGCAGAGCCTGGATGGAATATAAAGGGGGGAAAGAAGCCGCTCTGCTACTGCTGCTTCTGCTGCTTGCTATAGACTGTTTCTCCTCTGTGATGCTGCTCTGCCGTGCCACCCTGCCTTGGAGCCTGCTGACTAGAGACTGAAACCTCTACAAACTGTGAGCCATGAACCCTTCCTCCTTTAACTTTGGCTGGTGGGCATTCTGCCTCAGCAATGAGAGAAGTTACTAAGACGCAAACATTCCTTGGGGTATTTTTTCCTGTATAATAAACTGTATGCTAGAGCAGAGGTTGACAAACAACAGCTTGTAAGTCAAATTCTGTCAGGCGCCTGATTTTGTAAGTAAAGTTTTATTTGCGATACTGCCATACACATTTGCTACCATATTTTCCATTATTGTTATTGTGCTGTAAGACAAGAGCTGAATAATTTTGCTACAGATCATGTAGACTGCAAGATCTGAAATACTCACTATCTGACCCGTTATAGAAAGCATTTGTTGACATGTGTGAATTTGTTGGGATTTGTATGAATTCTTTGGAATTTTCTAAGAAAACTGCTCTGTTTTTGTTTGTTTTAAAAATACTCATCTTGTTGTGGAAAACAGAAGATTGAACAAATCACAGCTTTTTAGTCTCCTGAATAAATAGAGAAATACATAATAATAAAACAAAGAATGTGTACAAATAAAGTAACCTGCCTGGGTATTATGTTCCAATTCTTTGCTTTTACTGTTGATCTGAATTTTGTAATTTACTAAGTGAATAAAAGCAGACAGCCCCAGAGCTAAGAGGAAAGTGCAGGGACAAAGACGTCAGATGAGCAAGTTATTTGATTTGATTGATTAGTCTTCAGTTAATCACATGTTTATCTTATGTAGTGATTGAAAAGAAAAATAAAGAGGCTTTGATTGGCTTTCTTGGAATTTACTTTGCTGGCTGAATTCATAGAGTTAAGTGAGTGTTTGTAATACTGTGGGCAGAGCCATGGCTTTTTTTATGTTGTGTATACTGGTCATGAACCCAAGGATTCTTGCATGCTAAGTACTGGTTCTTCCACTGAGCTGCAATCCCAGCTGCAGCCATGGACTTTAATTTCTCTGTTTCTCCTAAGAACTGATACAGAGTTTAAGATAGGGTCAATTCTATACCTCTTTCCTAAATGTATACATTTTTTCAACCAATATAAGAAATATTTTTCCATAACTAAAGACTTAGAGCATTTGCTTAGTACATGTGAAGTCCTAGGTTTGATACTCAGTGCTGCAAAACAAAACAAAAACAGAAACAATTGTAGCATCAAGGTTACTACATATTTCTTTTGAGTGTGGTTCTTATAAAACATGCTGCTGGGGGCCCAGGGTAATAGCTCAGTGACACAGGTGCCTGCCTGGCAAGCACAAGGTCCTAAGTTTGATTCCCGGTAAACCAAAACAAATAAATAAAAGATGAGGCCACAGCAGGTATATGCTTACATCCACGAAAGGACCCATTTCCCTGACCGCAGCAGTGGAGTCTGTTTCCATTAAGAGTTTTTTCCTACAGATTGCTAGTCCTACAGATTAGCAGACCATTTGCTCCCTGGCTTTATGACTTGACTTGCCAGAACTGAAGAGAAATGACACTGTTTGGTACCAAAAACACCTGGCTGCCCTCTCTAACTACAACTTGGAAGATCTGGGGAAAATATGGCTTTTCATCATTGGCAGACTAGAAACTTCAGTTTCTATTTCCTTCTCTGGGGTCACATAGCCTTCCCTTCAACAGTTACTGCTCAGGTTTAGAATTTTATCACGTATTTTCTAAAATCTAGTTGCAGAATTGATTTTCTTCCAATAAAAGAAGTTTAGTAAAATAAAAATGTAAACAGAATTATCTTCTAGTAACCATAAAAGAAAGAGTATTTTCAACAACAGGTGGTAAAGCAGATTGCATTGCAGAAAGTCTTAATATTCACTAGGAAAGAGATAACCTTAGTTTTAGCCAGAAAGGTAACCAGAAACATTGTGTATGACGCAAAGTTATCTATACTCTCAGCCCTGGAAGGAGTCCAAAGAAAACTTAGGCTTTATTGAAGAACCTGTCAAAAAATTATGAAAAATCTCAAAATTTGGTCTATGTTGCTGCAACTGAAGTTCTATTTTCATTTTTACTGAAGAAAATAAGTCAGTAACTATAATAGGTGTTGATTTGGGTTTGGAAAGATTTGAAATGAACATTGATGGACTTTATTTGTAAATTTGTAAATTTGTGCAATTTGAAGATAACAATATTTAATACAACCATCATTATTAATTTCCTATCACCATGTTTTGAAATTCTGTGTTGTTTTTACTATTTTTATGCTTGTTTTGTTTATATCTTTGTTTTTGTTTTTTTCTCCTTAAAATAAAAAATAAAATAAAGTAACGTACTCACATATTGCAGTTGCCACATTTCCAAGCATTTCCCAAGGGTTCATGGATCCTGGAAGATTCTCTTGTATTTCAAGACATTTTAATTTCATTTATACTATTTTCAGTAAGAATTTCATGGAGGAAAGTAAATATGAATATAACAGCTCAAGGTGAGAGAGAAAGTGTGTGGTATTTAGTTTTAATATATACGGTTACTACCTCAGCATTTCTACCACATTTTGCACCTTGCAAAAAATCTTATCAATAACACATTTGATTTCCAAAGTGTGGGAAAATGAATAGAGTTGTTTCCTTGACATACGCCTGTATTTTGCCTGTTCCATGCTAGTGCACATTTGAGCTTTCCTGTTCATCTGGGATGAACTCAAGAGATAGGACCTTCTGAGCGTCCAGTTTATCACTTTAAGTCCTTGCATCAGTAACTCCTCAGCAGAACACACTTGTGTCATCTATGAGGCTCTCTGACTTGGCAGATGGTGGTCATGAAGGAGACGGTGTGCCCTCTCCATATGGAATACCATGTTTGATATCTACAAGCATTAGCTGATGTTGACATCTGTCTGCTAACATCTGGCCCCTTATTAATGTGAACTTTAATTTATTTTGATGGTAGTTCTGGGGATCAAACCCAGGGTTTGGGACACACCAGGCAAACACTCTACCACTGAGCAACACCCCCAGCCTTGATGGTCCGCCTTTTTTCTCAACCACAAACATGTTCTGGTGACCATGAGAAGGAGACTTTACAAATGCCAAGAATTAACAAAATGATTTTAAACATCCTTGCTCTCTCCATCTTACTGTTTTTTGGCCTCACATGTCATTACACTTTGATCTACTAGAAGAAAAAAATAGAGATTTGAGCCAGGGTCTGTGGCATGTGCCTGTTGTCTAGCTATTCCAAAGGCTAAGGCAGGACAATCTACAGATCCCTGGAATCGGAGGCCATTCTGCACGACATAGTAAGACTCTACCTTAGAAGACAAAATCAAAAGCAGGCTTTGAAGTTTGATATCTAAAATTTCAGTTCTTAGCTCTGCCATTTTTTTTTCTTGGGTCTACCTGACAGGAAGATTTTCACAATAATAAAAGATTTTCAGTGGCTGCATGAGAAAAGGTAGTTAAGTAAACACAACACTGAAAACTGATTTCCATAGTCACTGTCCTAGATCTCAAGCTGGATCAGAAGTCTCTAATCATGCTGGGCATGCATGTCTATGACCACCGATGCTTGGGAGACCGAGGTGGGGGGCCTGAGAGCTCAAGGCGAGCCTGGGAAACATGAGGAGACGTCATCTGAAAAGAAAAGAGTCTCTAACAGTATTCTCGAGATAACATTTTTCTTTTTCTTTTCCTCCTTCTCCTTCTCCTTCTCCTTCTCCTTCTCCTTCTCCTTCTTCTCCTTCTCCTTCTTCTTCTCTGGCCTCCTCCTCAATCTTCTTCTCTCTTTTCTTTTCTTTTCCTTTTTTTTGAGGCAGGGTCTCACTATGTAGTGCAGGTCAGCCTTAAACTTGCTAATGTAGCTCAGGCTGGCCTCAAACTCACAGCAATCCTCCTGTCTCAGCCTCCTGAGTGCTGGGATGCCAGGTGTGTGCCAGCCTGGCATACCATTTTACTTCTTAATATATTAACATCTTCCAACCCAGAATAGTTCAAAATAATCCAACCATATTGTAGATATTTTTGAATCAAGGGGGAATCTGCATATATTTGGCACTTTTTTATGACCAGCTCCTAAATATACATGCTTGTCTATTAACAATGTCAGATTATACTCTGGGTCTCTGCCCTCCGTGCACCGGATGTAGACAGATGGCCCTCTGAGAAGGCCTGCTCAGACGGCCCATGAACTGCTATCACCAGGGTTTGCATGTGGGCCCTCCCTGTGCATGCCCTGCACCCAGTGAGGGGTTAGAGCTGGCACTCCATGAGCTGCTGGTACCACAGTTAAGATCTGGGCTTCACTTGTGCCCTGACCTTCTGGAGGTCTCCGACACAGGTGGTCCGTGATCAGTACCACTGCAGCTCATGTCTGGCTCCTGTGTGCATCCTGAACTTCCTGGAGACACAGAATCAGGTGGTCCACAAACTGTTAACCCTACAGTTTATGTCTGTGTTTTGCCTGTACCCTTACCAGCCTGAGGACACAGGACCACTGGTCTGGGATTGTACCACCAGTGCAACCACATTCTGGGTCAAACACATGCCCTGAGCTGTGAGGAGACCCTCAGTCAGACAGTCTGTCCTCAGCTGAATTCACTGTTCACGTCTGAGACCTGGGAGAACTGGATACACTTCACCATATGCTGGAAGACCTCAGACTAAACAGTGCATCTCAGCTGACACTGAGGGGCAAGCCTGACCACAAGGAAAACTAGGGATACTAGTGACCTTTGCTAACCTGCCAGAGAAGAGGGAGACTGAGTGGTCTACCTCTGGCATCAAACATGACAAGATGAAGGACTAAAACGCAATCTCAGAACTCCACCCCACACAGAACAAGTGCAGGAGACATCGACATAGGCGGCCTTGGTAAATGTACACCTGAAATTGCTGAAATGATTGCAATGGATGTAAAGAAAAATACCATCAGGCCATAGCACAGATCAGATCAGAAATAATCTCTCAGGCAAAAAATGAAATGACAATAATAATGAAAGAAATGCTCAGCACATCTAGAGAAGAAACAGATAAAAAAATAGATGAACATAGGCAGCAGATGGAAATGTTACATGAATAATACAGGAATGAACTAGAAGGCAGGAAACAGACTCAAAGAGATTTCCAGGAAATCAAAACTTCCACTGAAAGCTTGCAAAACCACTTGAATGAAGCCAAAGATAGAATTTCAGATCTTGAAGACAGTATGACAGCTAGCAATCACGAAAGGAAGGATCTCTTAAAATCAACAAGGAAAAATCAATTCAACAGCTGCAAGATGAGGCAAAGACAAATAATGTCAGACTAATAGGAGTCAATGAAGCAGCAGGAGACAAAACAAATGACATAAAAAGAACACTTACAGAAATAATAGCAGAAAATTTTTCAAGCATGGAAACAGAAACTGAGATACAGGTAAATGAGGAATATAGAACTCCTACTAGTCATAACCCTGATAAAACTACATCCAGACATATAATAATCAAGATCCCAGATCTTCAGCAAAAGAACAGAATATTAAAAGCTGCTAGAGAGAGACTTCCGGGAAGCTGGCGACCAGGTGAGCAGCAAAGGAGCGATCCTCCTTGATAAACACCACCAGCTCGACACAGACTTGGCGAGAGTGAATGCCAGGACCTCAGCTGGGAAGTTCAAACTGAACATGTTTCTCTGAGCTGCTGGGGGAGACACGGTAAGGTGGCCCAAATTGCCGTGGCAAGACGCGGGAAAGCCCCGAAAGCTGGGCACCAGAGACGCTCAGCAGGGCGGACGGGAGGGGGCTTGGCTGGGTCCGAGTGCCCTGGGGCACAGCCAGCTCGATCCCTCCTGCCTCCTGAACCGGCTCAGCTCGCCAGCAACTCCTGTCAGAAATTGGCTTTTTAGCAGCGGCAACACGGGGTGGTCTCGGATCTCATGCGCGTTGGGCAGGCTACGCAGCCAAGGCCCTCAGCGGCCTGCAGTCCACGCCGAGGCGGCACGAGGAGCACAGAGGGGTGGAGCGTCCCGCTCCCTCCCCCAGACCCGGAGAGCGCGAGGAAACAGAAGTGGCGGCGAGCGGTGGATCGTGAACATAGCACAAAAAACTGGCACTTTGGAACCTTCCTGCCTGCAGGGACTCCGAAAACTGGTGAGCTATCTGTGCTCGTGACCCGATCACCGAGTGGGGGAGGAGATCCGTCCCTATACCTGCAGGGAACCCTGGGAGGGCAGGGGAGCGGTCTTACACACCCCACCCAGGTCTCTCGCTAGGGAGTAGCTCACCCGAGAAACCAGCATCCGAACAGCCTTTTAAGTGGAACTCTCAGCAGAAAGCTTAAGGGACATTCTCCCGAAGAGAAGCCATTGGAGCAGCCTCTGCAGCAGACCTTTGCCTGCTGAACTGCCTGGGGAATTTATTGCTCAATATTTTGAATTTGATACCCAAAAACGGGAAGACAGAAGAACAAAACGCAGTCTCAGAACTCAACCCCAGCCAGAACAAGTCCTGAATGCGAGGATACAGGGGAACTAGGAAGCCACATACCTGCAAGTTATGAAACGATTGCATCTGAAATGAAACAGTGCCAACAGGCCATAAAAGAGCTTAAAGCAGAAATAAGCCACATGCCTGCAATGATCTCTCAGACAAAAAACGAGCTGAAAACAATAATGGAAGAAATGTTCCACACACATAGAACAGAAGTAGACAAAAGACTAGAAGAAAATAGGAAACAAATGGAAACTTTACAAGAGCAATTTCGGAATGAATTACCAAGAATGAAACAGGTCCAAAGAGAATGCCAGGATTTGAAAACTTCCACTGAAAGCTTGCAAAACAGCTTAAATGAAACCGAAGATAGAATTTCAGACCTTGAAGACAGTATGGCAGCTTATGAATGTGAAAGGAAGGATCTCATAAAATCATCAAAGACACAAGAAAAATCAATCCAACAGCTGCAAGATGAGGCAAAATGAAATAATATTAGAGTAATAGGAGTGAGTGAAACAGCAGGAGACCACACAAACGATATAAAAAAAATATTTGCTTAAATAATAGCAGAAAATTTCCCAAACAAGGTAAAAGATACTGAGGAACAGTTAATTGATGCATATAGAACCCCAATGATCCATAACCCAAAGAAAAACACACACAGACATATAATAGTCAAGATCCCAGATATCCAGCAAAAGAACACAATATTAAAAGCTGCTAGAGAAATGAAACAGATCACCTATGAAGGAAAGCCCATCAGAATCACAGCAGACTTCTCAACGGAAACCATGAAATCAAGAAGAGCTTGGGGCAAGATATTACAGATTCTGAGACAAAACAACTTCCAACCCAGACTGATGTATCCTGTAAAACTATCCCTCAAATTCAATGGAGAAATAAAATATTTCCACGACAAAGAACAACTGAAGAACTCCATGAGTGCCAAACCAGCATTGCAAAAAGCACTAAAAGATATTCTAGACAGAGAAAAAAGAGACCACAATCCCAAGAACAATTATAGAAATAACTCACTAAACAGAACAAGTAAGTAAACAGTCAGCAAAAGAAGGAAAACAACAACTAGTAAATAATATGACTAGAATAAGCCAACATATAAACATTATAACCATTAATGTAAATGGCCTCAATTCACAAGTCAAAAGGACAAGATTGGAAGAGTGGATTAAGGAACACAATCCAATGATATGCTGTATACAGGAAACACATTTTACTCAAAAGGAAATCCACAGATTGAAAGTTAAAGGTTGGAAAACAATTCTCCATGCAACAGGTCCCCAGAAAAAAGCAGGGGTAGCTATTATGTTTGCAAACAATGTAAACTTCAAACCAAAAACAATCAAAAGAGATAAAGAAGGCCATTACATACTAGTTAGGGGAAAG
>PVLD010023296.1:0-27686 GCA_004027595.1 Dinomys branickii | reverse complement strand
ATAGTTCTGGAAGCACTAGCCAGAGCAATCAGACAAGAGAGAGAAATAAAAGGAATAAGGATAGGAAAGGAAGAAGTCAAACTATCACTATTTGCAGATGACATGATGCTATACATGGAGGACCCCAAAAACTCCACAAGAAAACTCCTGGAATTAATTGACAAATTCAGCAGTGTAGCCGAATACAAAGTCAACACCCCAAAATCAGTAACATTCCTATACACGAACAACAAACAGACTGAGAGAGAAACTGAGGAAACCACGCTCTTTACAATAGCAACCAAGAAATTGAAATACTTAGGAATCAATCTAACAAAGAATGTGAAAGATTTATTCAGTGAAAACTACAGTACTCTGAAAAAGGAGATTGAAGAGGATTTCAATAAATGGAAAAACATACCCTGCTCATGGTTAGGAAGAACTAATGTTGTAAAAATGGCCATACTACCAAAACTATTGTACAGATTCAATGCAATTCCCATTAAAGTACCGTTAGCATACCTCACCGATCTAGAGAAAATATGCCTCCAATTCATCTGGAACCAGAAGAGACCCAGAATAGCAAAAGCAATCCTGGGCAATAAGGACAAGTCAGGTGGAATAACAATCCCTGACCTGAAATTATACTACAAAGCTACTGTAATAAAATCAACCTGGTACTGGCTAAAAAACAGACCTGAGAATCAATGGAACAGACTGGAAGATGCAACCATAACGAAAAACCCACTCAGCTACCTAATATTTGACAAAGGGGTCAAGCAAACACACTGAAAAAAAGAAGACCTGTTCAATAAATGGTGCTGGAAAAACTGGCTTGCCTCTTGCCGAAAACTGAAAATAGACCCCAGTCTATCACCATGCACCAAACTCAGGTCAAAATGGATCACAGACCTCAATATTAAAACAGAAACTCTAAATCTATTGGAAGAGAAAGTAGGTAAAAATCATGAAGACATAGGAGTAGGCAGAAAGTTCATGAACAAAAATGAAACTGCAAGGGAAACACTTCAAAGAATCAATAATTGGGACCTCATTCTACTGAAAAGTTTTTGTACATCTAAAGAAATCACCAGCAAAGTAAAAAGAAAACCCACAAATTGGGAAAAAATCCTAGCTGACTGTCCCTCAGACAAAGGTCTTCTATCTAGAACATACAAAGAATTAAAAAACATGTACCTGTCCAAATTCAAAGACCCAATCCAGAATTGGGCATCTGAGATGAATACACACTTCTCAGACAAAGAAATACAAATGGCAAATAAATATATGAGAAAATGTTCCACATCCTTAGTCATTCGAGAAATGCAAATAAAAACATCGAGATTTCATCTCACCCCAGTAAGACTGGCCAATATGAAAAAGCCATCCAATAACACATGCTGGCGAGGCTGTGGAGAAATAGGGACTCTATTACACTGCTGGTGGGAATGCAGACTGGTGCAACCACTGTGGAGATCCCTTTGGAGATTTCTCCGCAAACTAGGTCTAGAGGTTCCATTCAAACCAGCTATTCCCCTTCTGGGTATTTTCCCAGAAGATCTGAAAACATCATATCACTCTGATATATGTGCACCCATGTTTATAGCAGCACAATTTGTAATAGCTAAAGTGTGGAATCAACCCAAGTGTCCATCCACAGAAAACTGGATTTAAAAATTGTGGCCTTTTTATACAATGGAATATTATTCAGCTATAAAGAAAGACAGTTTTGGGGACTTTGTAGGCAAGTGGTCTAAACTGGAGTCCATACTCATAAGTTAAATAAATCAGCGGTACATGTGCAGGCAACGTATTGTATCACTGGTGTAAGAACCCTAGGGTGGGAATATAAACTAAGAGACATGAAGGAAATCTGTTCAAAAACAAAGAACAGATGGGACAAGGGAAAGGAGAAAAAAAGAGACAAAAATGTATGTATGTATATATGAATATACATATATGCAGGAGGGCTAACATGGTTCTACTATTGTATTATATTACTTAATGCTAAGGAATAATTGATGACAGGTTATTTGATCAATCTTGTATGTCTGTATGTGTTATCCTGAACACACACTTGGAAGATATCAATATGCAAAGCAGCAACTATTGGTGGGTTCTTTTGTTGTTTTTGTTTTTGTTTTTTGTTTTTTTTTGTTTTCTTTTTGTCTTTGGTTTTTTGTTTTTTGTGTTTTTCTGTTGTTGAGAGGATTAATTGTCTGACCAATTTTGCATATCTGTATCTGGGTTCATATATATACACTTCAAAGATATCAATAGGTAAAGCAACAACCACTGTTGAATCCATGCCACCTTGTCTGTAGATCAGTTTTGATTGTACTATTTTTTATGCTGATTTGTGTCTGTTTGTTAATATGTTTTTGTGCTTTTATTTTTTAAAAAAAATAAAAAAAAAGAGAAATCAATAACAAATGCTGGCAAGGCTGTGGAGAATTAGGAACTGTTCTCCACTGCTGGTGGGAATGCAGATTGGTGAAACCACTTTGGACAGCAGTTTGGAGATTCCTCAGCATCTAGGTCTAGAGATCCTATTCAACCCTGGTATTCCCCTTCTGGGTATTTTCCCAGAAGATCTGAAAACATCATATCATAGCGATATATGTGCACCCATGTTCATAGCAGCACAATTTGTAATTGCTAAATTGTGGAAGCAACCCAAATGTCCATCCACTGAGGATTGGATAAAAAAAAACTGTGGTAATTTTATACAATGGAATATCGCTCTGCTATAAAGGAAGATAAACTCAAAGTTTATAGGTAAATGGTCACAACTAGAGACCATACTCATAAGTGAAATAAATCAGACCTGCATACATGAGCAATGTATTGTCTCACTAGTGTAAGACCCTGAAAGAGTAAATAAAAACTAAGAGGTATAATAGACATTTTGAAATGAAAGGAAAATGATCAAAAGTAATGGGTAAGTGGGGTGTGGGAAAAGAAAAAGGAAAGAAGGGGAAATTATGTATGTATGTATAAACAGCAGAGCTAACAGTCACACTACTGTCTTCTATTGCTTTACTGAAAGAAACAGTTAATGATTACTTGTTTGATCATTATTGCATGTCTCTATTTGTCTTCCTAAGAAACCACTTTGAAGATATCAATATGCAATACAATAACCGCTGTGAATTTCCTATCACTTTGTCTGTAACTCAGTATTGTTTGTATTGTTCTTACGCCATTTTGTAAATGGATGTCTGTTATTATTTTTTCTTCCTGTATTTTTAAAATAAAAAAATGACTCAAGCTCATCCTTCTCTATGGCAGAGTAGTACTTCATTATGTATACATACTATATTTTCTCTATTCCTTCATCTGTTGATGGATCTAAGTGCTACTTTCAAGATTTAGCTATTATAAACTGTGTTGCTACAAGTATGGGTATACATGTATCATTGTAATATGATGTCTCTAATGTTCTATTTTGTATATATTTGAACTTTCTCACAATAAAAACCTTAATACAGATATAAATATAACACACAATTTCAAAACAAAAATATTTCAGTTAAATACCCCTGAGACAGACCTATCTGATGTAATCCAGTAAGCCCAAAAATAATGAACTAGAAAAAGCTGTGCTCTCAAAATTAGGGAAAATTATCTCACCTATCTTTTAAACATGCAACATTATTTCCAACCTGTGGTCATATTTCCATGACCACTTTGGACAGTGCACGTTGGGCTTTCTTATCCATTCAGAGAAACTTCATATTTTTATTGGAATATTTAACCCATTTATAGTTAATGCAATTATCCATAGATCCATAAATTTAAAATCTCCCTATTTTTAATCTCACCTCTTCCATGTTCCCATCTTTCTCCTTTTTTGCTCTTGAATCAAGTATATTTTTCCTATTCCACTTCTTTTTGTCTGTTGGTTTACTACCTTTCCCCATTCCTTTAGCAGTTACCATAGAGATTACAGCCTGTACCATTAACTTATTAATTCTAATATTCTTTTTGCCACTTAGCAGACAATACCAGAATCTTTAGATATTTTATGTTTCTGTTCTTTTTAAATCTCATACTAATATTGACATACATTTATTTCACTTATACATCAAATCCTAGAAAATATTGTCATTTTATATTATTAATATTTCTTTAGATTTACCTACATTTTGATTATTTCAATTTCCAGTGTTTGTAAGCTCCTTCCTGAGATATGCTATTTTCCCAAAGAAGCCAAATTATATTTCCTTTAGCATGAGTCTCTTGATGAATTCCCTATTTTATATGAAAATGTTTTGACTTCATACAGCTTTAGAAGCTGAATTGTTTTGTATTTTTAAAAAGTTATTTTAATGTCTTTTGGCCTTTATTGTGTCTTTGTGAGTGTGTGTGTGTGTGTGTGTGTGTGTGTGTGTGTGTGGCTGCTTTGATTGTTTGTCTCTTTTTGTTTCAGCAGTTTTACTATGATGTGTCTAAGTATAGTTTTGTTTATGTTTATTCTGATTATTCTTGAGTCTGTAGAGTAAAATCTTCAGTCACCCTGGAGAAATTTTTAGGCAATATTTCATCCCTTCTCTTCTTTCATTTTCCCTCTCATGATGGGATTTTAATCACATGTACACTTGACATTTCCCCAAGTCATATCTCTCATTCTCTATTTTTTACCCTTTTTTCACTCTTCTGAAGTGTGAATTTTTTTCTCTGATCTATTTTGCAGATAAGCTAAGTCTAATTTAGTGTTAAATTATTGGTTTTGTTCTTTATTTGAATTAGTATAACTTTTAATTCTGGCATTGGTATGTAATTTTAGAAAATAAATTCCAGGTCGCTGATGAAATTTTCATTATTTTAAAGTCTGTATTTAATAGCACCAATATATAGATCACCAACAGAGTCTATTTTTATTTTTTATTATTTCACCTCAAGCTTTGGAAATTTCAGTTCTTCAAAGGTTTTCTTTACATTCTGGCAGGCAATTAAACTAGGAACTACTGACTTTAATATAATAAATGACTAAACAAATGAAGAGCAGATTTCAGGATGTGCCTTCGCTTTTAGTCCAAAGGTACAATTCTTTAAGGGACTTGTATGAAAGCCTTGAGTGCACATCAGGTCCCTTCAGCTTTGGCATAGACTGATCAGTTTCACCTTTCTAGTTCCATGAGAGTACTAATTCTGTTTGCTCTTCAGCTTCTCAGATGAAAACAGATGCTTTCAGGGTGAATTCTTTTCTCAGTTAGGGTTCACTAGAACAGATTAAAATATATAAAAATTAATAAAATACTAATAAAACATAATAAAATATGTATATTGTATATAAAATATACACATTCATGTATGTGATATATGAAAGGTATGCTGTGATAGAGGATTTACAAGGTAGACTTACAGCAACTGGCTTCAGGGTCAAGTGTGGAAGAATGAAAAGGGCCATCCATGTGCTGGACAGCTGCAGGATCTGCTCAGAGGTTTAGTACCTGGAGCTCACTCCTGTGTGACCCCATATCAGGAAGCTGAAGGGTCTCACTGGAAGGCTAAAGAGTCTGGGCTGAAAAGCTGAAGAGCCTGTGTGAGAAGCCTAGAGATGTCTGAAGACGATGGCGAAGACTGAGGCCCCTCCAAGGACACAAGTGAGACTTCCTTCTTTCCCTTTTCATTCCATCCGGACTACCTGCCCTATGGCTGGTACCGCCCATACCCCGGATGGGTGTTCTGGTACACCCAGAACTGTGCTAAGTGAATCGGCTAAGCATTTCTTATTCAAGCTGACATCGTAGTTAACTGTCGCACTTCTCTCAGCTGCCTGTGCCTTTTAAACTGAAGAATGCCTCAAGGAGAAAAGTAAGGCAGGTTGTCATACTGAAGATAATAGTTTTCTTTCTCTATGAAACTATGGCCTATCAAGTTATGCCTTGTTAGCATCATACATGAATTTTGTCTCCTCAGACCCTAAGATTGCTAAGAAGTCCTACTCAGTGTATCATCTTTCCACCCCGGACAATTATAAACTCCTGAGTGTTTTGAAGAACAAAGCAGCATAGATATGTCACACCTTATTCAATGTATTTCTTTTTTTTTTTTTTTTTTGGATCTTAATCTTAATTCATGACTAAATTGGAAGCTCTTGGGTCCTTTCCAACAGATCTTGTTGCTGTATATTTTGAACTTCTCTAATGTTTCTAGGAATGGAAATTGCTTGCAAGATTTTAAATGGTGAACTAAAGAGTGTTAACAAAGTACAGGTTCTCTGGGATCCCAAATTGAAACACCTAGAAAACAAAAACTGAGTGGAGAATAAAAGTAGATCCCTGAGAATCAGGAGGAGGGTGAGAGGAAAACGAGAAACTACAGTGAAGCTGGAAATGGAGCAGAACACACAGAAAAGAACAAAGCAGCTTGGAAAGGTTACACTGGGTCCCACAGAGGAGATCCTATCTCTACTAACACGAGGTTAGCCAGGAGAAGGTTGCAGCTCCAGGAAGAAACAACGACAACAAAAAGCCAGTGGTTGTTGCAAACTGCAAAAATAGTGGGCAGTTTTACCTGGAAAGTGAGTCCTTCTGCATGGCAGGCTAGAGGTGGAAAAAAATCCAGTGCATCAACTATCATATTTGAGAGTATCTAACCACAAGCCTTTTTGGAAAGGTGTTAATGTTGAAGATGAACTATAGAACAAACTGTCCTAGGGACACAATGAAAGCAGTCCTGGGAGAGAAGTTTAGAGCTCTCCATGTCGGGGTCAGAAAAGCAGAGCAAGCCCAAACAATTAAGTGACCCAGCACAAAATCATACACAGACCATAACAATCCAAAGCTGAAGCTGGCATAAGGAAGGAAATTATAAAAATAAGAATAGAAATTAATGAAATTGAGAATATAAAAATAAAAGAAGATTCTCAATGAATCTGAGATGCTAGTTCTTCCATGGAATAACAAAATACTTACTTAGCCACTCTTGAAAAAAAAAAAAGACCCACCTCAATGCAATCAGAAATGAAAAGGGTGAGACACAACTGACACTACTGAAATCCACAGTTTTAGTATCTGCTTTGAAAACCAGTACTCCAATAAATAAGAAAATCCACCAAAATAGATTCCTAGATACTTGTGAATTACCAAAATTCAACCAAGAAGGTACAAAACCATGAATAATCTAGTAATAGGCAATCAAATTGAGGCAATAATAAAAATATATATATACCAAACAATAAAACCTTAGGAACCAATGGACTCATGACAGAATTGTACAAGAACTTTATGGAAAATCTAATGCCAGTACTCCTCATAATACCTTTACTGAAGGAGAAAGGAACAAGTATTGCTAAACTCATACTTGGAACTTAGCATTGCCTTGATTTAAAACCAAAGTCTCTACTCAAAAAAAAGAAACCTACTTCCCAATCTCTTTAATGAATCTAGATGCAACATCTTTAACAACATCCTGGCAAACAGAATGTAACAAATCATTAAAAAGGTTACACATCATGACCAAGTATGATTCAGCTATAGAATGCAACGTTGGTTCAACCTATTCAAAATAATAATTCTAATACATCACATAAATAGAAGCAAAGGAAAAACTCACATGACCATCTTGTAGATGCAGGAAAAGTCTTTGGTGAAACCCAACATCTATTCATGATAAAATCTCCGAAGCAAATAGGTATAGAACAATGATGGTGAACCTTTTAAAGCTTTCAATGGTTACAAAGAGCCTACTGTGGCATGCATACATAGGTTTGTCAACACTCATATGGAAGAACCTTACCTCAGTCTGATAAAAGATAGTTATGATAGAACTAATGTCAACATCACATTAAATGTTGAAAAGCTGAGAGCTTTCTGACTAAAATAAGAAAAAGACAAGTATATCCACTATTGCCAGTTGTGTTCCACACAGTAGTTGAAAATTTAGCCAGAGCAATCAGGCAAGAGAAAGAAATAAAAGGGCTATGTAAAGTAAAGGCAGAAATAACATTATTATTATTTGCAGACAATATAATCCTTGACATGGCAGGCCCTAAAAATTCCATCAAAAGATTTCTACAACTAATAAACAAATTCAGCAAGTTAGCAGGATATAAAATCAACACACACACACATACACACACACACAGCATTCCATATACCATAATGAACCCACTGCAGAAGAAATTAGGAACACAATACTATTCACAATAGCTTAATAGAAAAAGTAAATACTTAGGAATTATCCTAACCAAGAAAGTGAGAGATCTCTACAGTGAAAACTATAGTACAGCACTCTAAAAAAAAAAAGACCAAAGAAAATATCAGAAAATGAAAAGATATCACTGTTCTTGGATAAGTGGAAACAATATTTTCAAAATGGCCATCCTACCAAAACTGATATGTAGGTTAATGTGATCCCAACCAAAGTATCACAGCATTTCTCACAGAACTAGAGAGAACAAGCCTATAATTCAGATAGAACCAACAGAGACCCACAGTAGGGAAAAACAATCCTCAGCAACAAATGCAAAGCAGGAGCCATTAAAATCCAGGATTTCAAATTATATTACAAAACCATAATGATAAAAACAGCATGGTACCAGCACAACAATAAACATGTGGATCAGTGGAACAGAGTAGAGGATTCAGAAACCACCCCAGGCATAGTTAGTCATCTGATCTTTGACAAAGGAGCCAAAAATATGTGTTGTGCCAAAGGTAACCTCTTTAACAAATGGTGCTGAGAAACCTGGCCATCCACATGCAAAGACTGAATCTAGGCCCATGTTTATCACCACATACCACAATAAATATAAATGGGTCAAATATCTAAATATCAAAACAGAAGCAATCTTCTGGAAGATAAAATTGATAAAACTCTTAAAGATGTAAGCACATGTAAGGACTCTCTAAACAGAAGCCTAACTGCATAAGAAATAGCATCAAGAACCAACAAATGCTATTATATCAAATTATAAAGTTTCTGCACAGCAAAAAACACCAATGGAGTGAAGAGACAATCTACAGAACAGAAAAATTTTGCCCATTACTCCTTAGACAAAGGACTTTATTAAAAATATATAAGGAACAACAACAAAAAATTAGACACGCCCCCCCAATGTAAACCAAAGCAAAAATGGTCAACTGAAGTGAATAGACACATCTGAGAAAAGTACAAATGGCCCATAAATGCATGAACAAAGGTTCAGTATCTCTGGCCATTCGAGAAATGCAAATTAAAACTACAGTAAGATCAAATCTTACCCCAGAAAGAAAAGCTACCACAAAAAAATCAAACAATAAATACTGTGCTGGTGAGGCTTTTGGGGGAAAAGGAAGTTTCTATATATTGTTGTTAAGAATGTAAACTTGCACAACCACTCTGGAAGTCAGTATGGAGAATCCTCAAAACCTAACAATTGAAACTCCATTTGATCCAACTACTTCCCTTCTAGGTATCTTTCTGCAAGAGTTAAAGCCATTATATTGCAGTGATACATGTGTACCCACATTTATAGCAGCATAATTCATACAAGTTAAACTTTGGAAGTGTCCTAAACATCTATGAACAGATGAGCTAATACAAAAAAATGTGGTGCTTACACATAATTGGTACTCCTCTGCTGTAAAGAAGGGCACATTTGAGTCATTTGTAGGCAAACGGATACACATTTAGACCATAATGTTACATGAGGTAAGTTAAACACAAAGCTTAAATATCATATGGTTTCTGTAATATGAGAGACCCAAAGCATACATAATTAAGAGTCTCATGTTCTACTGAGTGAGCTAGCCAGGTGCCTAATCATACATAATTAAAGACCAACGTAAAACATAGAAAAGAAACAGGTAGATCTTTTGCAGATGTAACTGTCGGACCATGAGATGGGGGAGGGGGTGTGAAACAACCTAAGGGAAGGTGTTAGGTACATGTTCCAATTCCCCACATTGAATATAATTATGATGTACTGCAAGCCGGTAGTAATAAATTTTAAAATTCGAAAGAAAAAATAATAAAAATGTGAAAAAGAAAGTGCTTGCTCTAAGCTGGGGAATTTAATCTTAGGTGTTTTAATCCGGTAATATATCTACATATAGCAGTGATCATTAATCTTTTCATGTCAGTGCATTGTTACCTAAATTATAAAACAATTTTATTGAGCTTCCTTTTTGATAGCTTACATCTGTCAATATTTACCATATTAGAAATTAAAATGATAATTCTAAAAAATATTTTAATATATTGAATTACATCTTAATTTTAAATAGCTATTAAATCTATTACAAATTAACCAACTTATGAAAAAAATTTATGTTCTATTTTAAAAAGCTGATGATAAAAGTGGCACTGCTTTATAATTTTGTAAATTCCTTTAATGCTAAGCATAATAAAAGAGGATGGGATTCTGTTATCTGTTTTTGTGCTCAGTTTATCACTAAGTATGGACTTAGCTATAGCTCACGAAGAGAAAGCATCACACAGTTACATAGTTGAAAATGGAAAAGTATTTTAATAGTATTTTCTGATAATTACAGCTTTTCTTCTTAGTTACTGATTTAAAACTTGTGGTGCAGAAACAGATTTTCCAAAACTTGAATTTTATTATTAACAGTGAATATTGTCTATTTTAATTTTTAAAAACTTTTGACATAAAAACCTTTTCTCTTGTGTTCAAGCAATGTCTGTCAAATAACTAGGGCTAAAAACAATAGTTGTTAGATAGTATTTCAAGTTAAAAATGCTATTTCACAAAACAGTGTGTAATTAAGCTTGCAAAAAAATCCCTAGAATGTTTTGTTATCCAAAAGAAACACTTTAGTGTTCCCATCTTGTCATCCAGAATATGTGAAGATAAGTTCTCCAGAAGCAGAAGTTAACTAATAGTTTTGTGAAGATAGAACATTATTGAACTAAAATTCAGACGATATAAAATATAAAATGTAGGATTCCAACAAATGTTAGCCCACTGACAGAGCTGTACAACTATAACCACAGTCAGATTCGGGACATTTTTGTTATCCCAAGTCAAAACGTACCACCTACTAGCTTCTATCTCCCAATTCCTGACTACCTAAATCTAGGTAACCACTGAGACACTTCACATCTTCACAAATAAGTGAATTGATCCTTTTTATGCTTCTTCAAAAATATTCTTAAATATATTTGGTATATATGTACATATTCATGCAGATATGTAACAAATCCTCATCATTCGTGGAGGCATCTTATAAATTTGCCCATTTGCCAAAGCTTATCTGTAGCCTCAAATTATTTATTACTCATTGGCATTCAGGACACACACAGAGTGCTAAAGCACCTGAGCTCTCACACATGTACATCACAGGTGGGCTAAGGTGAGCCCTGACAGGTTGCTTCAAATCCTACAGTATACACAAGTGACCATTTTCAAGCCTCTTTAGTGTCACTTTTATGATTCTTGTGAATGATTTTGCCGTATAAAATTGCCTCTACACATAGTACTGAAGTGCTGTCTCATCTTTCTGGACAAAAATATTGTGATGTGCATTACATCATAGCAATTATAATGTTTGACCATCAGTTGATGGTTAGTAATCAACAATCTATCTTAAATAAGGTGTCTAAACAGAAACATGCATAAAATAAGGTCATACAGTGCATAACTGATGAATACTTGCCTGGAAGCTGATAGGATTCTACACCAGTATTTCCCTAAGAGCTGTGATTCAGCATTCACTAATTCAGAATTTGCCACAAGTTCATAGAATATAAGAGGTAAGAAAAATGAGCATCAGTTATGTACAAACATATATCCATATCTATGTGTGTATATGTATATATGTAAATAATTGTGTGGGGGTAAATAATTCCATGATTACTAATAGGCTTTAGTGATATTGCTTTAATTTCTTCTAAGGCACTGGTTGTTTACCATTGCTTTTGCTTCAGCAGCACAAACATCACACACTATAGAAAATAACATCTCAATATTATTCATGTGACAATACCAAGGATAGCCTTGAGGGATTAAAAAATAGCTTTCATTGCCTAACATACCAAAGTATTTAATTTTTGCCTTGAATTATATCTGTGGTTTTTATATAAATTTCATTATGCTTGTGTGTTATACATTCATTAAAGTAGTATCTGTAAATGTTTTCTAAATGTTGTCTCCTCCGGAGTTTAATAAGCTACAAATCTATAGATAGAAGCAAATGCATGCCTTGTTTTTCAATTCGTGGTCATTTTTAGTGAACCTTTGAATTTTGTTAATGTCCTTAATTAACTTCTCTTATATTATCTCTAAATTAATTCTATCAAGATAGAAATTACGTAGCTTATAGCCTGTCCGTTTATACATTTTAAAGTAGAATATGATAATATTCAGAGACATGACTCAAGGGAGTTATAAATAGAAGAGATAAACTTAGTTTGAGTTGATGCCAAAATAAAAGGGATCTTCTTTTTTCTTAAATTACAGATATTACAGCCTGCAGGGAGGAGTGTACAAATGCATTCCTTATGCTTTCATGTCTAAGATGTAATTGGATAGGAGAAAAATGAAATGACTACAATTACAAATGAAAGAAAAAGAAGCTATGAGTGGATAAAAGGATATAAATTTGAAATGAGGATTAAAAGTGAAAAAAATTGATAAATGTTTAACTGATAGATGTTGAGAAGTCAGTTTACATAGAATTCCATCTTGCAATGGATCCCATCACTCCAGCTGATCAAGTTCTTCTTTGACCCCCTTTGTCATGTCTTAGCTACACGATGATATTATTAAACGTAAGATTTCTATCTTTGGAGAGATGATGCTACGAAGAAACAAGACTAATTTGCTAACATCCTTCCAAGGGCCCACAGGGTGCTCTGAATAACCCAGACTGTAGAAAAAGCACTGGTGACCAGGAGGGGAACAGAAGTTCTCTCTGCCAATTGTCCTACACTAATTATAGGGCAGACATTCATAGAATCTCCTCTTTACTTTCTGGGGTGTGAAAAGAGAAGAAAGGAAGAACAAGGTATCATTTGGCCTTGCTTCTTAAATGTAGTTTCAGGGGTTTTGACCATGGGAATAAAACTGGTCCAATTACATAGCAGTGAGTCAGAAATGTGTCAAGGACCCAATGTGAGCTGACCCTATACTGACACCATTGTTTTTCTCTGTGTATTTTATAAAGCCCTTCAGGTATAAACTGCAAATGCTTTCTCATAGTTAGAGGGAGTTATGCGGGTCTCAGCCCGCAGTGGAGGCAGGAGAACAGACTCCCCACTCGTGAGGCTGGATGGCAACAGCAGCGGGTACACGGCAGAGCCCACTGTCCTGGGAATGCCTTCGGCATCATCTGCAGCAGAGATGGCAGCTGAGGCATGAGGACACCATGGAAGAGCCTAAAGACTCTCTACTGAGTAAAAAGAAAAAAAGATAAAGGCGTTGCCAGAAGAAATGGTTTTCAGCAATGAAGCAAGCAGGCAATCATGTCACACAAAAGCCATTAATTAACTTCCTGGATAGCTCCAGGGTCAGCAAGCCAAAAGAAGAGTTTGCACTGAGTTTTAATGTTTGTATGTCTTACAAATTGTCTTTCCATTGTGGCTTTACTGGGTTTTCTCTGGAATTAGGAAATGATGCAGAAAATTCAAATCTTTCATTTGTTGAAACAAATGCCCTGGTTTGGTTTGCTGTTCTGTCCCTCTGGAGGACACTTATGCAGTGACTTCCTTTTGCATCTTGGCTTCGTTCTTTCATTACTCATGTTGCTAAAGACTCCATCAGTTTAGCCCAGTATGAAAACATACAGCCGTCTGTGCATTAGTATCTTTCTCTCTCCAACTCTGAAACTGGCTAACAGCCCTGATCGGCAAATAAAACCTCCTACAGGAGACAAGGTAAGTGATTGAGAAAGCCATAAAAAGTCTGAGAAAAAGCTGGCTGAAGTTAAAAAAAAACATTCAGCTCTCGGTCTACATTGATCTACCCAGTAAATATAAAAACCTAACGTGTGTACTGGCGTTCTTTTGATTATAAGTCATTATTATTACACTGTTTTCACATTTACTTGTACCTTCTTAGTTCAGACCTTCAAGTAAAACACTCAAATGGAGATACTTTTAAAGACAAAGAGGCAAAACTGTACTCAGATTATAAATTTACAAAGTTGTAAGTTTTCTAGGGTTCACTTGGGATTACACCGTACAGATAAACAAGTAGAACCCTAAAAGTTAGACTTTGGTTTTATGAAATATTTATCTACGTTTTGTTCAATAAAGGAAGTCAGCATCTCTGAGAAAGCTTTGTTATCTAGTGTACTCTTCTAGGAAATAACCACTTGGTTAAAAATAAGTACCACTAATCAAATAAGCACAAAGGCTCATCCCCAGAAGACTACTCCATATTAAACTACATTTCTGTGCCTAGAAGCAGTAAGATTGACGTAATTAGAATCATTTGCTCTGAAAAAGAAGACCTGAGATGATGGTTTTTACTCCTCAAATATTGTGAAATCAGTAGAAGGAACAGAGTTTATACTTATCTAAGTAGGCCTAAAAGAGAAAATCTACATACCACTGGGGAAAAAATATATAGGGAGAAAATATTATGGGTAAAAACAATTGAGAACAATATTACTAAAAAACTATGCAATTTGGAATAGAATATAACAGGAATGAATGAGGTTCCTACCTGGAAAGATTCAAACATAAGCTACTGGTATATTTCAGTGTCTGCTCAAACACAGGGCTAGTGATGTAATTCAGTGGTACAGCAAGTGCTCGGCAACCAAGGCCCAAGTTTCAATCACAAGTACCAAAAAAACATAATTTTAGGCTTATCCTATACATCTAATCAGTAGACAACTTTATTGAATGTGAAATCCTAAAACTTTATTGAATGTGAAATCCTAATTTGTGGGTACCCATAAAATGATCACAACCACAAAAATTAGAATCTCTCCACTGATCTTTTGAAAACTATTCCAATAAACAGAGCACACAAATTTTTAAGGTACATTTTTAAAATGAGGACACATTTGTCAAACTTCTGATTAGTCTTACCAAGGGAGATGAATTTTTTTAAGCCACAGGTGATTTTTCAGGACTTGTGCCAGAGAAAAGAAGGTGAAGTGGAAAACAAGGCTGGACAAGGGGACACTAACTTGGGTGGAAAATCAGAATTGCCTCTGGAGAAAGAGGGACCAAATTTGAGTGTCAAAGTTCTTATAATAGACCTGAACTACAGCACAGCAGAGCACTGGTTCCAGGACTCAAGAAAGGAAGGCATCCAAGATTGTTCAGGACTACAGATTGTGGACATGGAAGCCCGTGGTGTGTGTGTGTGTGTGTGTGTGTACATGCCCACATGTACATGTTGTGAGGAAGGTGACCTAATGGTTAAGGAAAGCCCCAAAAATGCAAAAACAAATAAAAGTAAAATAAATTAGACAGAACATGATAGCCCAAGCAAAGATGCAAAGACCAAAAAACCCTTTATAACTGAAGTTCTTTGACACCAAAAAAATCAACTATCCATTTTAAATATAGTTATTGTATAAAACTATACAATCCAAAAATCTTTCTAGATGTCAGACTAAACTTGACTCTACCTATGAAAAGCACCCACCTCTGTATATGGAGAAATTGGCAAAAATCAAAAGACTCCAACTCTATGACATGTCATAGAAACATCACTATGTTAAAAAATAAAGAATTGGATTGACTCTCCAGGCACCATTACTTGGCAAAAAATTTCAATTTAAAGGAAAAAAACTATCTGGCTTACCCATGCTTGATTCATTTTAAAACCTGATCATGATGCAATTCTGCCTCTACATAAAGATCAACATCAACTGCTTGAAGGGTTGGAGATATAGCTCAGTGGAATAAACACCTGCCTGGCAAGAGCAAGGTCCTGAGTTTGAACCCCAGTACCACAAAAAAAAAGAAGAAAGAAACATCAACTGTTTGAAATTCCACACCTTCCAGAAAGTTTCTGGAGAGCTAATTAGAAGTTCTGAGTTAAAGTCTTCCTTTCTGATAAGTCACGAGGCAGCCATCTTGCCCCCCCCCCTTGTGGGAAAACTTTAACTCTCAATATTTCTCTCCTTCTCTTACCTGTTCCATTTCAGTTCTCCTCGGCCACAAAGCTATCCCCGCCCTCATTTGCTCTGGAAGTTCACCTGCTCGGGTCGTTCTGACATGGGCAACTCCTGCCGTTCGGGCTTTTCTGGCCTGGATGCCCTCCATGCTACTCAGGACTCAGGCTCTTCTGGCCCAGGGACATCTCCTCACCCCACCCCACCCCCGCCAGAAAAGAACTTAAAGGCCCACGCTTTCCTCGGCTTGGGGCTACCTTGGTCCTCTAGGAAGTCTGCTACACTCTGTCCCTCCCCCAATAAAGACTTCTCTCGTGTCAGAAGGTCTGGTCTGGTTCCGTGTGGGTCTCGGTTTCTATCACTTTCTTCATTCTATTTCCCATTCAGAATGCGCAGGGATTACCTAGCTATCTTGGTTACTATTCTCTCACTGCTGAGACAAAATACCCTGAGCCCAGAATTAAGCAAGGAAAGGTTTATGGAGCTCACAGTGGGTGGAGGTTTCAGTCCATACTCGGCTGGCTCCATGTCAGGGTGGCACGTGGCAGAGGGCAACAGCTCATAGTGGCAAGAGATAGCAAAAGCAGCAAGAGCAAAATGGAGGAGAGGCAAGCAGCCTCTTTCCCTCCCTTACATCATGTGCAAACTATCCACCTCAGGACGGGTGCAGCACTCACACCCATAATCCCAGCATTGGACCATGGATCAATCATAAACTCTAGAAGGCCACCCCCCATGACTGATGAGGCTTTGGAGGAACATCCAGACACAAACCATGACACTAGAAATCTCACTGTACTGCAGTTTCCAATTCCTCAGGTCTGGAGTGGCCTCCAGTTTGTGTTTCCTGTAACTTCTGATGTCACTGCTCATATGGCTGGTTCAAAGACTACATTTCTAATTCCAAGGCCTTAGAGTAACTTGCCAGTGGGTTATAACTTGAAGTGAAAACTGTTCATGCCAGTGCTAGTAATTTACCTCTGGATTCATTTGCTCAAAATGTTTTTTTAAAAGCATTTAAGATGTTTCAATAGCCAGGCAGTATGCCTGGCCCTCAGGAGAGGAGGTCCCCCGGGGTAGAGCCAGGCTGTGCACCTGCCCTCTGGAAAGCGGCCCTGAAGACTCGCCTGAGCCTCTGGAGGTAGATGCACTGTATCGAGGCAGATCCTGGTGGTCTGATGGGTAACCCCGCCTACTGGACCCAACACCTGATGGCTGAGAGGGTTTGCCAATTATAGTCTTGAAGGATGGGTGCTTCTCCAACACCTGCCATAGCAATTTGTGAACACACATGTTTTACACAGCATAATTCAAAGCAGCAAAGTCTCTTGCCAATGGGAGAGCATGAGGAAGTAAATAAACCAAAAAGTACAGCTATTACCAATGGGAAGATGACTGATAGGGTGGTAGAACAATGGAGATGAGGTGGAGAAAACTGATTAATCAAATGTGCCATCATCTGTATAACTGAATAACAAAGACAAAGACAACATTGTGTAATACAGCATCTAGTGTTAACTCCCTACTATTTTCTCTGTAATTTGCTATTTCCTTAACTGTTTCTATGTCAGCAAATGCAAAGATAACATTATGTAATACAGCATCCAGTGCCAATTCCCTACTATCTGCTCTCTAATCGGGTATTTTCTGTATTGCTTTTTGTGATATTCTGGTTTATATATCTCCATTCTTTTGTTTTAAAAATAAATAAAAGAAGTTTCAGCACACTTATAGTTGAAAAAAAAAAAGGAGAAAGAGGACCAGCAAAAGAAAACAGTCTAAATACCCAGCAACAGAATGGTCAGACAAATTATAATTTATCTATATTAGCTAATGCACATCTGTTTTTAAAAACTGCAAGATACACTTGCCTTGTAATCCAGTATTTTTGTTCTACATATTTTTATAAGAGAGAGAAAAAAATAGGTCCATTAAAAGACCAGTGCAAAAATACATACATACATACATACATACATACATACATACATAAAAGACCAGTGCAAGTTTGTTCATAGTAACCTTACTCGTAATTTCTAAAAACTGGCAACAGCCCAAGTGCTTATCAACAGAAAAATGAATAAACTAGAAAAATGAATAAATTGTCATGATAAAATGTAATACTAATTAAAACAAACAGCTGATGCAGTCACACACATCTGCTATCCAACCACTCTGGAAGGCTGAGGCAGGAGAGTCTGAAGTTCCAGCCCATCCAGGCAACTTAGCAACAACCTGTCATGAAATTTAAAAATCAGGGGTGAAGGGATAGGAAAGGTTTGGAGTTGGTGGGGATTGAGCTCTATGCAAAGGTCCTTGATTTAATCCCTATTGCCACAAAACAACCCACCACTCAGCAGTGAGAAGGCACATAATACTTACATCCTGGTGTGACTGAATCTCAAAAAATTATTGAAAGATCACCGACACAAAAGAATCCATACTTTCTGGGGTTGTGATAATTACCTATTTTGTGATAAGATTTGAATTATGTAGCTACATGCATTGGTTAAAAATTCAAATTCATTTCACTTAGCATTTGTGAGTTACACTGCAAATGCAAAGTGTGTGTGTTTTTGTACAAACCTGATTTCACTATGCATAAAGTGTTCATTTCTGAGCTTCCTCCACACTGAGGGCAGCAGCAGCATGCTCCTTTCTTTGCTGAGTGGTGCTATGCTGGATGACTACACAGCACTGCAATGTTTTTACGCATTCACCTATTGATAGGCACCTGGGCTGGCAACAATTTTAGTATATAAAATGTATCTGCACAAAGCAAAATATATTTAAATGTGATTTTCTAGTGAATGATGTGCTTAGAAAATATTTAGGGGGACACACTCTAGCAGTATTTGCAATATACTCTGAATGCATAAAAAATAAGACAGACTAAAAGCTGTATACAGGGATGGAGAAATACATAGGTATATGATGGTGTAAGCACAGTAAAATCTCAGTTGTGCACTCTGTAGTATATAAAATATATTTAACCATTCTATATGCTTTAAGTTTTTCATATTATGCTAGGGAAAGTGAGATATATGTGTGTTTTGATATGGAAAAGCCACAAACAATAGCATGTGAGAAAAGTACGTAGCAGATACCCATTTATCAATGTGTTAAGCCAGGTGTGATGGTGCACGCCTGTCATCCCAGCATGTGGGAGGCTGAGGCAGGAGGATCATTGCAAGTTCGAGACCAGCCTGGGCTACAAACTGAGCTCAAGGCCAGCCTGAACTGCATGGTGAGGCCCTGTCTCAAAAAGACAAAAGAAAAAAAGATATCTATATGTTAGGTTTCTGGGCAGCTAGAAACTTAGTTGTTACTTTTTCTGAGGAAGAGTAAAAGATGGTAGTAGAGACAGGGGACTTTTCAGTTTCTAACAGGGGGACAAGGAAGGTTAGAATGCCAATTCTCTCAAAACTAAAATTACAAAGCAGGGGAAGCAGTGACCCCGACAGCCAACACAGAGGTCATCGTTGAATGCAATGATTCACGTGTTGAAAGGTAAAGCAAGATGGATGGATGCTCTGGCCCTTACATCTCAGGAACATTTGACACTTCCTTTGGTTCCATCTCTCTGTGCATCCAACTGTTAGGATACTGAGAATATGTTTTTACGGCATTAAAATTTATACTCAACTGGGGACCTGGGGTATAATGAAACTATGAGAAAGAGATATTCCCATAGTACTTGCAAAGAGTAAAAATTCAGACACTTAGATGTATATGATGGTGATTTCCAGTGTGTTGGGTTGTAGTGGAGAGCTTTGGATGCCTGCCCAATCATTAGACCACTCTCTGAGGGCACCCATGGGGCCACACTTCTTCCACTTAACCCCAGACCTCTAGCTATGGCTAAATGCACAAAAAGATGAAGTGAACCAAGATAGTCTGATCAGATTCACTCTCCCATGAACTCAAAATTAGATAAATAGCCACTCGATTTTTGTTAGCTCTGGGCCAGAGAAAGCATGCAAGCTCAGGAGCTATGGTGATGCTATCTGCTACAGCATGTAAGCAAGAAGCCAAGATAACTGGTCCAACAAAAGAGAAGAATATGGGGACCATGAAGAGAAAAGTAAGGATAAGAGTCAATAAGACCCCAAAAGAGGTATCAAGAAGTGGCTATCTGATTTCCACTCACCATATACACTGTAGTTTCCAAGCCCTCATAAATCCCATTTGTAGGTTATTGGCGCTGGTTCCAGGAGACGATCCTGATGCTATCCACAGAATTTACTTTCTTCAGTCTGAGAAATTTCTCTTGCAGCCACAGGAGCCAAGCACTGCAGAAGAATGTACAAAGTGCAATTGCTGAATGTACAAAGTAGTCAACTGACCAGAGGAGATATCAGTGGGGGCTCTGCAAACTCAGAAAACCACACACTAATAGTAGAAAGTCACTGGGGACCAGAATCCAAGGGTCTTGATGCACCCAATTCCTCTGCCTGTGTTCCAGGCAGTGCATACATCCTACAGATACCATGTTTGTGACTCCCTTCCTTGCCTTCTCCCAGCTGATATCCGGTAGTATGTAACTCGGAGATGCTAAAGCCTTTATCAATCATCACTCCTGAAATTAACATTCCATCTTGCTTTGTAAGTACAGCCTTGTGAGTCTCCTAATGAATACAAGTAAAATTTTCAATATATAAACTCCCATAATAGCAAATGCTATAGATCATTAAAAGGCAATCTCAAAGAATTATCCAATAAACATGTTCTTTATGTCTCATTGTCCTATATTGTATTGTTGGAGAAATAATTTCGATACAATATAGGACAATGAGACATAAAGAACATGTTTCATGGGTAATTCTTTGAGATTGCCTTTTAATGGATTCAGACAAGGAGAAACTGAAGATTTTGTGAGCTGAGCTCCTTCATACATTGGGAACAACACATCAGTTTCTGAATGTATCGTTTTGGACATGAACTCATCAACATTCAAAGTTGGTTGTCACTTGCTGACTTCATAGCTCCTGGGAGGGAACACAACCCTCTGAGCTTTGTAGTTGTGCATTTCCTCCCTTCTGGAAGTAAAACATCCCTCACTTGTGCAGTAGCTAGATGCTTGAGACTATGTGTTTGGATCATACTTTTTTAAAACAGGAAAGCAGAAAGAGGTAATTCAGTATTTTGGTTTAAAATGCAAAACTTTCATACCCTATTTGTTTTCAGCAGCTTCTTGGTTGCATGCTAGTAATAAACAGCCAGGATAGAATGCAGCAGTGCGCATGTGTTCACTCAATTAATATTTGAGTATGTTTATGCCAGGCCATATGCTAGATGTTCAGCTCATGGGAAAGTTCCAGAACAAATATATATCAGGAAGCAGTGCACCCTTTGAAAAGAACACTGGGTAGAGCTGCATTTGGGGCAGGGGAGTAAGAGAAGAACTCGTTGGTGAGGGATGTTTGGGAAAAAGCAGGAAGGAAATAAGGGAAGAGCTACGTTGGGAAAGAGCATGACAGGCTGGGGTGGACCAGATGTGCAAAGGTCCTAAGGAATGATGTTACCAATGAACCAGCCCCACAGAGCAGGAGACAATGCCATGCAGAAAGTACAGGCAGCCTGAACAGTGGAAGCGAGGACACCGCAGAGGAAGGGGCGCTGCTCTGAGTCCTGAACACTTCCCTCGTCTTTGTGAATCTGCTCAGGGTTGGGATTCCTCAGTTCTCACCAAAACCCCAAGGCAATTTATTATTGGGAAATAATTTGGAATGAAATGCTATTTTTTTCTATTTTTCCCAACCCTATTCCACCAGCCAGCTGCAAAAGAAATTTGTTACATAAGCACATTGCTTCTTGATTTGATATGTAGTAACCAAGAGGCCAGCAAAATAATAAGTAAATAATAAAGTAGTCTAAAGCAAATAAGAGGCATTAAAGTTATAAACAAAATTTACAGTCTAAACTTAGGACCCAGATTAACCGGTACATGTAACTTTTCAACTGTCACTTTTGCAAGAAAAGGCAGGAAGATCAATGGAGCACAACTGGTAGTCAAGGTAGACACACACACACACACACACACACACACACACACACACACAGAATGTCTTACAAAGGCAACATTTGAAAGCAGTGAAAAATGTAGCTTCTTCAACAAATGGTATCAGGATAACTGGCCAGGCATTATGGTAAAAAATAAAGATGAATCACTACTACTTATGTCAAGATAAATTGCAGGGCTGGGGATCTAGCTCAGTGGCACAAAGGCCTGCCTGGCAAGTACAAGGTCCTGAGTTCGATTTCTGATATGAGAAAAATTTTTAAAGATAAATTCCAGTGGATCAGAATATAAAAACACTGTAAAAATCCAAGAAAATATCAATATAAACACACACACACACACACACACACACACACACACACACACAACCAATGAAAGCTAAAGTAAAGTTCAAAATTAAAAACCCTTAAAGGAGAAAATTAATATGACTACATAAAAGCTAATTAATTACTGTGTCTACATAAAATCCATAAGGCAGTAAAGAGACAAATATGATAGGAAATTTTAAGAGAAAACAAATTCCTCAATTCATAAAAAGCTTGGAAAAATTAAATTTGAAGACAAACTATCTCCTACTCCTCTAAAAATGACACTTAGCAAGAAAAGAAGTGCAGTTTTTAAATATATGTGCAGATTCACATTTAAAATTAAGAAATGTAACAAATAAAAGTCATTTGTTGTCATAATAACACATTCTAAAGAGTTCAGAAGCAACATTGATGAGGATACAGGGAATAGACTTTCCTATACCATTCTTAGTGCAAATATAAAATTGGTACAACCTTTTTGATAGACAGTTTGGCTATATGTAAGAAACTGAATGTCTCAACCCCTTTGACAATTCTTTTCAAGCAATTTATCTCCAAAGATACACTTTCATACATATATAAAGAGAAAAGTCTAAGGCTGCAGAGGGATTCATAATAGTAAGGAAGAAGAAAAAAACCCAAACATTTACCAATGAGAAATGAATTAAATAAAGATGCCACAATCATACCGGTTTACTACTCTATAGCCATTAAAAAGTCTGCACCTGACTTACGTAGTCTGGTACAAAATGACTTCTAAGATATAATGTTAAGTCCTAAAAGCAGGACAAAGGCATTTACATGCTCTCCTACATACCTACACACATGAGAGAAACACACTAGCAAGGACTAACCCTGGAAAGCAATCTATCACGCTCAATGAGGCCAGCTTCACTGGTTTCCTTTGCCCATGACCATATTGCCAATGTGTAGCAAAATGAAGATCCAGGTGCAGATCTGTCAGACTCTAAACTCACTCTGTTAATGACCCGTGCCAAAGGATTTCCTGGTGCCGAAGGATAAAAGTAGCGAGAAAACAAATGATAAGACTTTTCCTGCTTTCTACTTCCCCAAAAACCTTGTGTAAAGATGAACAGACCTGTAAGAAAGGAAACAATGGACTTTTGCAAAAGAAAGACATGTTCATCTTTAAGTCCTCGAGAGGAAAATGCTGGTAGAGCAAAAGAGTTTTTAGTTGTCTTCCCTTCCCAAGGATGATCCAAAAACACAAGCAGGATTTGTCAATATTTAGAGCCTTCCAGTCCTAGGTCTGTTTCAGGTGTAAAATCTATTGCTGGAATTCTTAATTTCTGGCCATACAGGAAACTCAGCATTTCCTTTACTGGCTTTAATCAAATTCTAATGGGCTTAAAAATTAAATAAACCTCCAGCATTTTTTGAAATCATTGTGCATTAAACATGTTTATCTACAGCCAGACATGAATATTCTATCACACACTGCAAACTCTCCAAAGAGAGATGAGAATTCTCAGACTTCTTGTGAAATTTGCAATCCTAGAACCTGGAAAAACTGTGTTCTAACCTGTGCATTAAATTGTTCTGTGAGCAAGCCATTGATAATAGCTGCCCTGTCCTCAAATTTTTACCTTTCTTCGAGCACGCATTCTAAGACCTGGGTCAGAATAGAGACCAAAGGCCATCTCTGTGCTTCTTGACCCATTTGGAACAAACCCAGCAGAGCCAGGCCAAGCGCAGAGTCTCAGTCTGGCTAATCAAATTCAAGAATCTGAAATTGAGAATAAAGTGACTTATAGCCTGTTCGATACTAGGTCCGATAAAGGGCTGTTTCCTAAAGAGACAGTCCCTGGTTTTCTGCCCTTGAAGTTCTCAGAGATCCCCTGACGCCGACTCTCCTGAAGTTTCTTCATTCCGTAAGCTGTATCAGTGTCCTTTGCATTAAGCTGTCTAGATTCTGGTTTTGTTGCTTTCCACAACAAAACAGTATTAACAAACAGTATGAACACTCCCTGCTTGTTACCCAGACAATACTGCAAGCATATCCCACTTTTCCATTCTAACACAGCTTTGGTTTTGTTCAGTATAACAATACGGTTATGGCTTGTGTCTAGATGTCCTGCCAAAGCCTCATGCAGTCTTGGGGGCAGGTTTCTAGAGTTTGTGATTGATTCACGATCCATTGCTGGGGTTAAGACTTTGAGTGCTACACGTGCCCTAGGGCAGGGAGCCTTTGTACAATGAAAGGGATAGAAAGAGGCTGGTCTCTCTTTTTCATTGCTTTTTCTGTCTTCTGCTGCCATGAACTGTTGTCTCTCTGCCGTGTTCCACCCTACCTTGGAGCCAGCTGATTACGGGCTGAAACCTCCACAATCTGTGAGCTAGATAAGCCTTTCCCTCTTTAACTTTGGGTGTCAGGTGTTTTGTCTTAGCAACAAGAGAAAACTAAGTCAATATTCAATCTCCCAGCCTCCCTAGCAGTAACATAAGTCACGTGACCCAGTCCTGGCCAGTGAGATGAGCAGAAGTCACCGAGGGTGCTGTCTGAGAACACTCTTCCATGTGTCTGGATACTAGAAATTTTTATACTTTGCGCTTTACATTCAGCTGCCTTTTTGGCTGGAAGGCAGATGTGATAGAGAAAAATGGGACCACCGCCTCACAACACTGAGATTGACCGCCACACACTACGAATGCAGAACAGGAACTGCTAAGGAGCCATCTTCTTTAAGACATCCTTGAACATCCGTACCTGCTCCACTTTCTGACTTCTGTGTAAGAAAAGTAAACCCCACTTAGGTAAGCAGTTTGGACAAGTTTCTGAAATAAACAACTGAACATGATCCCCCGAGATGCACCACCTATCCTTTTGTGAAGTCTATGTTATGCTTTCGATTCTAAGCAAGTGTTGGAAAAGAATTTAAATTGAGGCAAGGAAAGAAATAGTGAAAAATAAGGACAGGTCTGTCCTCTTGTGGCCAAATTGCACAACTACAGCATATAACCCATTCGAACAGAATAGGCGATAAATGGAAATGCAGTATTTATTTGTGATTTTGTTTTCTTTAGTCTCAGTTACCTGAAGTCAACAGTGGTTGCAAATATTGGGTGGAAAATTCTATAAACAGAATTCTTACTTTTTTTTTAATGACACACCATGCTGTGCAGTGTGATGAAATGTCACACCATCTGATCCTGAACTTGAATCACCCTCTCATCTCTTCATCCAGCATTCTGGTGCTTGATGTGTTATCCACCTCTTCGTCACACAGTAGCTGTATTGATGATCAAACTCTTGCTGAATCGCAGCAGTTATATTCAAGTAATCCTTATTACATTTATGATGGCCAAATCAGAATTTGCAAGCTGTTCAGATACATGAAAGAGAAGCCAAAAGTACTTCTTTAAAGTGAAAAATTGAGAGTATACCGAAATATTTTGTAATACAGACCATATGCACATGGCTTTTATTATAGTATATTGTTGTAATTGTTCTATTTTACTCTTAATCTCCTATTGTACCTAATTTATGAATTAAACTTTATCATAGCTGTGTATGTATAAAACGGTAAATAAAACAGATACAGTACTATCTTGGATTTCAGGCAACCACTAGAGACTTTGGAATGTTTGTGGGTGAGGGGAGAACTACTGTATAAACAGCTGCTACAGAAACAGGACAGGGAAAGACAGACTCTGACTGACAGAGGAGGAAAATACAATAGCAAAGGTAGTAACTGCTCTGAACCTTGAAGAATAATTCGAATTTTATTTTTTTAATTTATTTTAAAAAATAAAAGAAGGAAAGCATGTTAACAAACAGACACCCATTTATAAAATAGCATGAGAGGAAACTTCCGGGAATATGGCAACCGGGTAGGCAGCAGAGAGAGAACCTCCCAGAGGATTACCACCCAAACAATGAAATATAGCAATATGAAGACAGAAATGAGGACTTCTGGGAAGAAGACGACCAGCCGAGAGAGCGAGTGCGGAGGGAAGAATGCCTTCAGCTCCTGAACCCGACAGAGAACGCGCTACTGGGACAAACTGCGGCAAACCGGGCAGCGCTCCAGGATCCCGCTCAGAACCCCACCCCCGCAGCCAGCGCTGCGTGAACTGGAGCAACAGCAACCGGCTGGCAGGATTTCTGAGTCGGGGAAAATCTCCATCCAGGGAAAAACATCTCAACGGCACTCCTGTCTGCACGATCACAGGGTGAGTTAAGTGCGCGCCCTAACCGGTTTTTCCTGAATCGGGAAGAAGCTCAGCCCAGCGAGAGACATCAAAGCAGCTTTAAGGACTGCAGGATCTCCCGGGTGGGAAGACCTACGTAGGCGCCCCAACGGGCTTTGTGAGGGGGGAAGGAGCTCCACCCAGGGAGGAACACCTGAGTGGCCTATATGCAAGAATCCTGGGGTGGCGAGCTCTTTATTCGCCCCGGCCAGGTCTTGGGGTAGGGAGTAGAAGCGGAAATCTCAGCAGACAGCTTAAAGGACATTCTCCCAAAGAGCAGAAACCATTGGAGCAGCCTCTACAGCAGACCTTTGCCTGCTGAACTGTCTGTGGAATTTATAGCTCCACATTTTGAATTTGATACCCAAAAATGGGAAAACAGAGGAACAAAACGCAGTCTCAAAACTCAACCCCACCCAGAACAAGTGTTGAATGTGAAGATACAGGGGAACCAGGAAGCCTCATAACTTCAAGTTATGAAACGATTGCATCCGAAATAAAACAACTCCAACAGGCCACGAAAGAGCTCAAAGCAGAAATAACCCACATACCCGCAATGATTTCTCAGATAAAAAACGAGCTGAAAATAATGATGGAAGAAATGTTCCATTCACACAGACAAGAAATAGACAAAATACTAGAAGAAAATAGGAAACAAATGGAAACGTTAAAAGAGCAATTTAGGAATGAATTACAAATAATGAAACAGGTCCAAAGAGAATGCCAGGATTTGAAAACTAACACTGAAGGCATGAAAAACCATTTAAATGAAACCGAAGAAAGAATTTCAGAACTTGAAGACAGCATGGCAGCTTATGAGCGTGAAAGGAAGAATCTCATGATATCATCAAAGACACAAGAAAAGTCAATCCAACAGCTCCAAGATGAGGCAAAACGTAACAATATTCGAATTATAGGAGTGTGTGAAACAGCAGGAGATCTCCCAAATGATATAAAAGGAATATTTGATGAAATAATAGCAGAAAATTTCCCAAACAAGGTAAAAGATACTGAAGTTCAGTTAAGTGAGGCATATAGAACCCCAATGATCCATAATCCAAAGAAAAACACACACAGGCATATAATAATCAAGATCCCAGATATCCAGCAAAAGAACACAATATTAAAAGCTGCCAGAGAAAT